>CABFVX010001730.1:111185-145636 GCA_902151425.1 Timema shepardi
TTTAAAATTAGAAAATCTAGAGAACATTTAATGTGGCGGGCTAACTTGAGCATTCCCTATATCATAACCTGTAGAAAAATTGAGTTCAAGCTGGCCCGCCACATTTTTAAATAGCAATGTAACGAAATTCTGTTTTCACCATTCGTTTAAGCTTAGTTTGTGCTCATATGTGCCCTAAAATGATGGATTCACACAGGTTAGATTATTATTATTATTATTATTATTATTATTATTATTATTATGACGCGTTTAATCTTTCGACAAGTCCGTTACTGTATTGGTTTGTGAATCAACCCAATAATGCTTTACCACATGAAATAGTCTATAAAACTCTTAACTTTTTAGAAAATTGTTCTTGTTTGGACAAATATGAGCACAATCGAATGTTGAAAACAGAATTTTGTTATGTTTTGTCTTTCAATATGTGGTGAACTAGCTTGAGCTCTAGTTGGATCGCCTTGGTTAAATTATATCTAAAAGGCTTAGGTTCACAGCACTAACATTCATGTTCAGGCACATATGAGCACAAACGAAGAACAAACAAATGGTGAAAACAGAATATTGTTACATTGATATTTAAAAATGTGGCGGGCCAGCTTGAACTCAATTTTTCTACAGGTTATGATATAGGGAATGCTCAAGTTAGTCCGCCACATTAAATGTTCTCTAGATTTTCTAATTTTAAATCACAAATTTTCATTTTCGGGCACATATGAGCACAATGGATTGACTTAAATAAATGTTGTTATGTTGTGTTTTTCAATATGTGGCGGGCTAGCTTGAGCTCAAGTTGGCCCACCACATTAAATATTTTTAAATTGGCCAGTTTCACAGCAAAAATGTTCATGTTAGGGCACATATGAGCACAAATAGAGCACAAATGATTAGACAAAAAAAATTCAGCAATTTTTCAATATGTGGTGGGCTAGCTTGAGCTCAAGTTGGCCCGCCACATTAAATATTTTTTAAATTGGCAAGTTTCACAGCACAAATGTTCATGTTCGGGCACATATGAGCACAAATAGAGCACAAACGATTAGACAAAAAATATTTTTTTCGGCAATGTGGCGGGCCAACTTGAGTCACGTAAAAATATTTAGTAGTTTCTATTTAATTGATAAACGGTCCTTACTTAAAAAAAAACCTTGTACTAATTACGCTAATGTTTTTAGGGATATGGGACGTTTTATATATAGGAAATGTACTCGCATTTGCGTGGAGGGAGAGTGTAAAACCATTTTATAAAACCACCCGGCGTACTCCCAACCGAGATTTGAACCTTGATCTCCCCGTTATAGACAGTCTAATCTACTGCGATCATAGCGCGTTAGAATACTAAGCCACCGAATCGAGTTTATTTTAACTCTCTTACTTCCTTATCCCTACATCATTAGCAAAATATATGTGTATAATCCGAACGGGAATTAAGACGCACTGAAAAACAATTTTTAAAATTTAAAGTTGAGTGAAAGACCTAATGAATGTAAGAAAGCACAAAAGAGGCCCCCAAAAATGATAGCTTAATATTTTCTAAAAACAATGCCACACTTTTTTACCAGCCCTTGTAGAGCTTGAAAGCTATGAATGGTTAACAAAAATCATGGTTGGTATGAAAACACAAATTAGACGATTACATCCATTAGAACAAGGAGGATATAGACGCAAACTGAACTCTAACGTATATAACTTTAGAATGAAATAGCTTGAATATTTATTTCAAAGTTTTTTTAAATTTATCTCCACGTTTTTCTACCTGTTCAGATTATACGCATATTTTAACTACCTAACTGGGGTAGATATGAAGAAGGAAGCATTTTATAGGTGGTCTACCCGCACTTGCATTGAAGGAGGGTGGGAAATCATTTAGGAATAACTACTCTCAATACACTAGACTAAGATTCAAGCCCCGAACTACCCGTCATCAGCAGGAAAGCTTAACACTAAAGTGACGTTTTAGGGCTTAGACCTTTCGGCCACTTCATTAGGTAAAAAATATATTTAGCTCATAGTTTGTTTGCGTTTAAGAATATGATCCAAATTAGTTTTTCACTCAAAGATCTCTTAATTTAATTTCAAAAAAGTTATGTATTATTAGGGGTGTGTGAGTAGTCATTTTTCCCTTCGAGTCGAGTTTGGGGTGAAAATTATGACTTTTTTTAGTAGGGGTGACAGAGCCATATTTGTACTACACATATTTTAAGTTGAATTTAAGTAATAGAACCATGCATAAACTATAAATAAGTAGAAATATGTATTTTTTATACAAAGAAAATTTTTGTGAAAAATTTTGAACCAAACAATTTTTTTTAATAAATGTATTATACCATTTTCTTATGTAATACAAAAATGAATATAAAGCAGTGGTGTGCGGTGACTTTTCTCAAAGAGGACTAGGTTTGAAGACTCCTTTCATTATGGGGTTAAAGAGGAATACTCTCCATATAATGTACAATATGTTAACTTATCAAATACACTTTTACAGGTCATAGGGTAGGCAATTTATCTCCCTCCAACCGATTCACAATATTTAGACATGGAATAAACAAACAAATACATAAATAAATAAAGCCAAAACATGGAAAAAAATAAACACATAAATAATTAAACAATTAAATAAAAAATTAATAGTTGAATCTTACCTTTATTGGTATATTATTAGTTCAATCCTTCTGTCACCTTTCTGAATGAATTAGTCAATAACAGCGTCGTAGAATGATTTTTGACTCTGTAGTTCATCTAGCAAGCCTTTTTCGACTGACAACAGAGAAAGTGTGGAGAGCCTATTCTCACACTGGGTGTTACACACAGTCGTCTTAATACGTTTCAAACAAGAGAAGGTGCGCTCAACAGTGGATGTGCTTATTGGTATTGTTGATATCAAACAACACAATTTATATGTTTCTTGGAACGCTTCTTTTGCTAAGTCTGTTTCTTCCAGGAACTTCATAATTTCAGTCACAGTCTTATCTGAAAAGTCTGATAGTCTGTAAACTGACACTAATTCACTCCGAAAATTGCCAACATTGAAAAGACTACCATAGCTTGACTTAAGTGACAAAAATAAACTTTCAGGAAATCAGTATTTGAAGCTTTGAAATTTTTTTTAATCTAGCAGCTCAATAAATTGCAGCTCATTAAGATCTTGAAACCTCAGCTCCATTTTCCCAACCATGGTGTCAATAATTTCAATATAAAAACGCACATATTTATTACTTGGATTCAATGAGCCATCTTCTCTACGTCTCTTCTTAGGATCTTCCACGTTGTCAACATCTTCTAATTTTCTATACGTCTCTTCAAAGTCGTTTCTTGCATCTTTGAAGTGAGAAATCGTCTCTTTTACTTTATCTATGCATTATTTCACATCGAAAGTTTTGGTTTGAAGAATTTTGAATAATATGTCGGTGAGAGAAAAAATGTTGCTGAAAACCTTCAGTAGAAAGGCGAAATCGAAATCTCTCAATGATGACGCATACTCTTTAGCAGTCACGAAAGCATCAGTATCCCAACTATCTGGATTTTCAGCAATATTCTCAAAAAATTATATGAGTTCTGTTTTATTTTCATTCACCGTGTTCACAATTCTGGAATTATAATTCCACCTTGTACTGACAACTGTTGTAAACCGCTTCTTTACCTCAGATTGATTAAGAGCGTTAATGCGTTTCGATGAATGTGAAAAGAAATTTGGAATTCCATTCAATGTCTTAAAAAAAATCTTGCATTCTGTTATATGATTCACAGACTGTGAAAGAACTAGATTGAGTTTGTGAGCATAGCAGTGAATGAAGAGTGCACCTGGGAACCTCTTTTTCACAAGCGTTTGTACACCATTTAAATGTCCAGAAAATGTATCGGCTCCATCAAATGCTTGTGCTACAAGTTTTTGCTCACAATTGAAACTCGAAAGGATACGAAAAACATGCTCACTTAAAATAATTGCAGTGCGATCACTGCTGACATCTAAAAAACCAATAAATATTTCATATATTTGGTCATCTTTCACATATCGAAGGACTGTCGAAAGTTGAGAGAGCTTTGCAATGTCCGTATTTTCATCCAACATTAATGCTAGAAAAATGCATCATTTATTTCCGACTTAACCGTATCCAAAATTACATCACCAGCACATTCAATGATGTCGTTTTGAATTTTGTTGGAGGTTCCTTTAAACACTCCCCTACTCTGGAGATGAAAATCCTATTTACTATCGTATTTAGAAAGTAACTGTATTAGTTAAATGTAGTTTACCCGGTTAAGGGAATCTTCCCGTTCGTCGTGACCTCTGAATGGCAGCTCTTGCTTAGCCAAAAAACAGCACACATCAATTAATCGTTTCATTAGTTCCCGGTTTGAATCAACCTCTGCATTATGTTTTAAAACGTCTAACCTTTTTTGCTCACTCAGTTGAAAATCTATTCTGGTTTTCCCGAAAGTTTTTAATTTGGTTATTGTGGATAGGTGTGAGTGAGTCTTTTCATGGCGGATTTTGTCTTTGTGAAAATTTCTGATATCACAAAATCCGTTATCATTCCACACTCCTGATTTGTTTCGAACAACACACAAGGCCAACAATACAGCTTGTTTCTTGATTTGCATGCAGTTAACCATTTTGAAGAAGTATAATATTCTGTTTTGAAATGACGTGTATAGTCTTTCATTTTTGTTTTAGCAGAAATGTCTGAAGTTGGCCTACCTTTCATTATTACTTGCTGCTTTTCTTCAAAAGTGAGGGCTCCAAACGAAACTGCGAATAATCGGTCGATATTACAGCATTGAGAAAGGTGATCGGCACTGCTACATCCCACTGAACTACCTTCACTAACCCTGCTACTTGTCTCAGGTCCCTTCCCCAAGCTTTGTTGGGAGGGAACAGTTTTCAAATCTGAGTCCCCTTCCATAGTTCACACTTTCAAACACTGTCAAACTAAATTGACAATCGAACATTTTAACACTTCACAAGATCTCTTTCATCAATGGGAACAATTACATAAGCTTAACAACCACAACACTACCACTTATAAGAAGCAAACCAAAATTACATTTACCCGTGACAGAACGCCAAGTGTTAGCATATATCATATTATAGAGACGGACTAAGCTGGCTTAAACTAGTCCTCTCCCCGGTAAGAGCCGATAAGACTCGAGCACTTCCGATGTAAGTTGGGAGAGGGGAAGGGGGCCGCGCAAGCAGCGGGAATATCATTGAGTATTGTGACAGCGCTTCTGATGTTAGTGTGTTGTCATTGTAGAGAGGGAAGGGGGGGTGGGGACAGCGCACAAATAGCTAGAATATCGTTGAGTATTGTGAAGCAAATTGAGACTCAGATAGATTTTATTTTATGCTTTTATTTCCCGTTAAAATTTAACTCAAAATAAATAAAATAAAAATGTCTGGGGACTAGTCTAGTCCATTGACGGCACGCCACTGATATAGAGGGACTCTTGTTTTGAAATTATATCTTAAAATTGAATACAATTAATCAAAGTAGAAATTATCGAAAAAAAAATCGAAAATCTAGAGTGCTCAAAATTTCGAGTCTTGCAAAATTCTTTGGGTCGAGTTCGAGCAGCTACTTACTAAAACTCGACTCGAACTCAAATTGTTGACTACTCGTAAACCCCTAGTTTTTACACAAAAGAACATATTAAATAACTTAATACTAACCACAATTTATAAAAAAATGTAATGTTTGGTAATGAAACGATTCATTTTAAAATGAAATGGTGATCTTTTGGACCATTTATGTAATAAGCAATGGCTATAAAAGAGTTGCTTGAACACATATTTCTTAAAGAAGTTTGAAATGTTTTATATTTGTGATTTAATATCATATATTTTTAACTTTTATGACTTTCTTGATAGATTTTCTTTTGTAAAAAAAATGTGTATACGTTGCTTCTAGATTAATTATTGATTCATTCTAGTAAATATTTTGGTATGTATCGTTCTTCAAGTTGTAGATGTTTTTCTCGAGATATTTTTCAACCTGTTCTTCACTAATCCTAAAACGTATCAAGCGTACCTTGCATCACTCAACTATGGCGCAGCTTATAACATAGGGTCATAATGTAATCCGTCAAGTTAAGACAACAAACTTCTTAGAGTGAACGAAGTGTACTTTTCAGAGTAAGTTTTCAGTATAATATTTGAACTAACCTTTCAGGACATAGGCCACGTTTAACAAATTTAAATGATATAGAAGATGTGATAAAACAAATATATAATGTATAAATTTAAGTTTATTGCACAATAAAATTGTACAGCACATGTATGAGGGTTTATTTACATTTATAAAATAATATTTGATAAACAATAACAAAGATTACGTTCTATCAGGTCGTCTCTCTGACCTGCGTTACTAAAACGTAGTAAACAACACAACCCCTTTGTACAATAGGTTACTTATAATTTATACTATAGCAAATTAACATTTTCAAGGCCAGAATCTTTTATTAAATATATAACAAGGCATGGAAAATCTCTCTGGCCTGTTTAAGGTCCAAAAATACCAACAACATGTTTATAGGAACCATATGACTAAGCACTTGTGTTAGATTTTAAATATAATCTATGTATCCTTTATTTTAAGTTAAATGTTAATGAGTTTTATCGTTCAGAAATTGCACGAAAAATCTTGAAAGAAAAATTTGCTACACATATTCATTAAATTATTGATAATATATTTTTGTACATGCAATAAACTTCACTTTGGAAACACATCAACACTAATCGTAAGGTAACAAAGACACAAAAACTAACAAATGATGAATATTATATACATACAAGTGTTAGTTAAAATTAGAACATGACAGCTTGTTTTTTTCAATTTCTGACTTATTAAATATCTTATTTAATTTTGTAATTAGCTAAACCTGTAGTTGGTCTTCTTCCACGCTATATTAAGATCCTATATCATGGCGGGCTAGCCAGTAAATTAGATACACGCTCCAATTAAATAATATCCCTATACGATTTTCTGAATCATCCACTTGGCAACATCAATATTGGGACAAGTAGAATATAGTCTATATTATTCTATTCTAGGTATGGTAATATTACTCTTATCTCAATTCAACTGTCTTCTGATGGAGACTAATTATTTCTTCTCTAGGAAACGACATCTGTATTGAGATGTACTTTCTATATATATGGTGTCACATCTTACTTGAGAAGTGGTCCAAACTTTTATTCACAGCTAAGTTATAAAGACTGAATACGTATAGTTGTTTGGAATAGTGTAACATATAAGTAAATGGCTATGAGATTCAAACAAAATTGCTCACTCCAAAGATAATACGATTCAAGTTTACCAAATAAACTAGTTGGTATCGATAATTAGTTCTTATTTTAAAGACTGGTAATTATATCAAATTATAAACAGTATTGTATTGTAATAATTTGTGTTAAACGTTTTTACTATTGTGAAAGGTCCCACGTTTAAGTTTCATCACAATAAGAATACTACAAATTACTCAAATGGATTCAATTTTATAAAATAATAAGTATTAATAAGTATTCTGCATTACTCACTTGAGAACGTTGTTAATAACACACTCAGGAGGCTGAAGAGGGGAGTTGGAGGAGGGGAACTCTAAAACAACATCCCTCGGTACGACTCTGCAAGTAATCTTAGGGTTTTTTTATATAGAAAAGCCACTTTCTACCACCAAGAATGATAGAAAATGACTAAAATATGGTATTATAGAAATATTCCTTACGTGATTCAATGATTATAAAGTTTACAAAAGCTTCTAAAATACTTTCTTATTAATTATAGTATATGATAAAATAATACAGACTTAGATAATGCTTGATAATACCTTACACTCCTTGCGAAAGAGTATTTTAGAATGTTTTCTAAAATGTTGTAATTATATTATAGTTTTTTACATCATTAACTAAATGGGCTAAGAATGTAAATACAAGAATTTTAATATGTTTTCCCATAATTGTGTCCACGTGAGTTACCAGTTTTCAAATAACGAGCTTTCTAAGAAAATCAGACAGCTCTACGTGAAGGAAGGTAGCTGTAGATTCACACATTCATCGAAACACAAGAGCAGACCAGTATTGTAATCGCGTGACGAGCTCTAAGTCAATGACAAGATTTCAAATCCATCGTCAATGTCTTCTCGGCGTGATTCTAAATAACTTCAGCTTTACTTTTTACGCGTGACAGTGTCAGCTTGAGAGACCCAATCACATTTCAAGGCCAACTGGCTCAATCAGTATGTCCCTACAAAGCTAGACACTAGACAGTAGACGGCAATTACCTCTACAGTCGTGAAGTAACTCGTTTAGATCGCGCATCACATGCCCATCAACTATGTGATACAGCCGGATCGAAATCGTAAATTTACACCAACACTATTGCAGGTGTATCATTTCAGATCAAACTTTAGTGGAAATAGTTAAAAGGAGTTTCTAATACAGAATACTTTTAGATATTAAATTATATTTGAATTTCTTTTAAATTATTTAAAAGGCAATTTTTGACAATTTTAGAATGCCTTTACAGATAAGCATTGTGTACAAATCATTATTTTGTATTAATAGGGACATCGTATAGTTATTAACAAGAAACTTTGTCCCTTTGTCCCCCATCGACACCGTGGAAAATTTCGAGTATTCATTCATATACGGATGCATTGCACACATTTCTGGTACATCTTGATATTTTCTTTACCATTTTACTTCCATACCTCGCACGAGTTATAAGATTGAGCTGGGCCTGCTATGATACACGATCTAAGGGAAAACTCAAGTGTCGTTTGGGTTCTAATTGGATTATTTCACGACACAACACAAACATTTTAAAATGTCCATTGTTATATCAGTATTAAAGGTCATTTCAGCCACCATAAAATAAAATATGTCTGAAATCAGCTGTTTTGAGTTTGTGTTGCAACGAAGCCTCAAAGCCACTTAAGTAGATTCTGCTCCTCTTTTTCGGCAAACATGTGAATCAAACTTCAGATTGGAGGTTTTACTCCGAATCTAAAGTAAGATGAGACACCATATCTCTATCTATCGGGAGGTGAGCGGACATTCACTGAGCTGGTGTCCAATCTAATCTTGTTCCTGGCCTCGCCGCCTTGACCCTGGTCGTATATCATCATCTAGACGGTTAAGAGTCACTTGTTGGGGTGCCTCCTCGTTGTGAGCAGCTTGGTGATGGTGAGGAACGGTAGCTCAAAGCACACGTGGAGGACCATAGATACGACAATCGTTATTATGATGTCACCCAAAAACTCGTGCATCTGGAAAACAAAATGAGACGTGACCATGTTATGTTTTTTTTTAGTTTGCCGCATCTTATTACAGTCCAATTTTCAATGGAAATAACCTCATATGAAAGCTAAAATAGTTATTAGATTCACTTTCGCAAAGCTATGTGATATTCAACTGTCAAGGAGGATAAATTCTTACACCACTTAAAAATTATCACTAATAATAAAGTAAAATGTTATCAATGTTGACCACAAAAAAAGCATGTTTGTATTTCGTAAAAGGCCCTGAATATGAAAACTAGACTTATTCGTTAAAAAAACTTCTTTACCCCCATTGTTAGATACGCGGACTAAAGAAAAATATCAACATCGTCTGGTTTGGTTTGCCAGTGATGAGGTGTGCTTAGTTCAAATATTGGGTGGGTCTTTCCCAAATTATTTCCCACTCTTGCTTAATGTGAACGCTGGTGCATATCCTCTAGATTCTACCTTATTCATAACTACCCTATTGTTGTAATTAAATACGTATATCTAGGTCCGGTGGGGAATCAATTTTTGGAATTTTAAGACTGTCGAAAGGTTTCTAAAAATATCTCCGAATTCATCTACCTAACGAATATACCTTGTCACTTTGACCAAAGAGATTTGTATGTGTTTGTAAATAATATATGTTAGTCACTATATGTGTGAATACAAAGCTACCGGTGACTTAAAGAATTTGTTGAGGTCTCTAAAAATGTCTTGTGGATTAGATTCTCACAAAAATTACAAAACTTTTGAACTTACGCCGGATCTAACGACAAACCCTGTGATTCGTACAAGCAAGACAGTTGACTAAGGAGATTTTTCCCTTTGTGTAAATGGAAAATAATAATTGTTATAGCTGAAAAAAGTATTATGTTAAAGGCAAAAAATGTAAAACCGGCTATAATTATTTTAATCAAGGTTAACTATACTCTCCTGCAGGCCAGGTACTCAAACCGGACTCGGTCCCTGGGGCAAAGAGTGCCGTGCCTTGCCTTGTAACATTCTTTTGACCTCAGTGTTGGAGAATTCTTATTTGTCTAAGTGGCAGTTAGAAAAAAAAAGTATTTGAGAAGTGTATGTACCTACCTTATTTACATACCTCCCCCATCAAATGTCTAGAAAATATTTATTGTGTCCTTCGTCCGAAATGTTTTTGAAAGTAAGATCCTTCCATGATTTATTTGGAGGGGTCCTTACCAATAAACATTTTAAAATTTGAATGAACCTAGACATTTTTAAAGTGGCCTTTGCTTATAGTTAGATGTGAATTTTAGAAGACATTTTAAGTTGTTTTCATCCAGCAAATTTTTCAAAATTGGCTGACACTCAAGGTTATTTGGTGTGTCCCCGCCTGGATATATATTTTAAAATTAGATGTCTCTTAAAATATTTATAATGGACCTATTCTAGCAAAATTTGAATAATTGGATGCTTTCAGGAGAAATTTTGAATAATCAATTTTCCTCTGGAAATATTAATGATTAGATATGTCTAGAATCCATTTAAGGTAGTCTTCTTCCAATAAATTTGTGAACATCTGATGTCTCTACTGAAGTTATTTGGAGCTTGATAGAAAGCAATTTTTCAGCTTTACGTTCAAAAATATCAGAGGTAAGTGAGATAAATAAAAAACAAGTGTTTTTTTTTTCAGAAGGGGTGATGCACCCTGTTCCTACAAAAGTTATTGACTTTGGATTGAATTTTTTTTTTTTTTTTGCTATTTTGTTGTCAATTTTACAAAATAAAGCAGTGCACAAAAAATAATCTGTAGCTAACTGAACACAGAAATGTTATACACATGAGGAGGTGTTTAAATATAACGTGACTTAATTCATGACTCCCTTTGTGTGTCAAATTTAATTTCAGTACACAAATTATATGCTCCATGAAACTTTTAAACCTTTGTAATGAAGGACAAGACTAAATCAGATCAATGGTGTAGTTGTAAAACATTCCATTAAGTTCTTCTTGAGGAAATACCATCTGGTGGGCTGGGAATGCACTGTCCTTTAGTACAGATAGGCATTCTATCGTTTGTGATTCATACTTATTTTATTTTGTATTTTTCATCTTATATCTCTATTTTCTAAAGTTGTGAATCTGTATCTCAAGCCTGCGCCCGTCTAGAAACCCCGAGCCCAGTACCATGATACCGATAACTCCTGCTTCCCCTCCCCCCTTTCCGTCGTGGAGAAAGAGGGGAAACCCATCTTGTAAAAACCTCCTTTCAGTACATTTAGACCAGGATTAGAGCTCCGATCTCCTCGTCATCGGCAGTAGTCTAATACAAGAGGAGGCCTTTGACCACAAAGCCAACGAAGTGGAAATTTACATTTTACCTACAAGCTAATACTGATACACTTTTGTGATCTGAATCCTCCTGAATATGTATTTGCTTTATATCACTAACACTTTATATCTTCATACGTTTAATAACATGAAGGTAAATTACCTGGTTCGAGATCCTGTAGGGTAAACTATTTAAGTCTTGATCTGATGCGCTACATTGAATATCATCTTTAAGGTAACTGCCTAGCTACTATTGTGAAACAGGTTGGTTATTCTCTGGTTTTCTTGTGATCATTATCGCCTTAGATATAAGACAAATTTAAAAACGCTGGTTCATCGAGCACCAGTAGCTCTTTCTTACCCCACACCATCATCAGACATAACTGAGAGCAAGAAGATTTGGCAACAGTTAACCGACAGAGAGCGAGCATCAAGCTTTTCTCCAGAAGACCTGCAGTTACCTCAGAGTTGATATTGGGTGTAACTGGTGGGAGTGATGGCTATTAAGTCCACACCAGAAGCATTTTTCCAAGGCACCTGATAGCCTCTGGTTATGTGTTAAGGTTTTTTTATTTATATTTTATTTATATATATACCACGTCATCCTACTTGCATGGGATAACCGTATTTAATTACTATAGTACATTTATCGGTGGCCACATGGTCTAAGGCGTTATACTCTTGTGTTAGACTGGACTGCTATGACTGGTAGATTGGGGCTTGAATCCCAGTCGGGTGTACTGGGGTTGGTTTTTCCAAAAAGGTTTTCCATTCTATCTCCACGCAAATGTAGGTAAACTAAACTTACTCTATTTTCAATTTTCTTAATCCATAGCTCATTAGCATAATTATTACGTATGCATATAACCTGAATAGGTAGTAAAACGCAGTGCTAAAATAAATTAAGTTACAATAATGGGGGAGAGGTGTAGTGAAAAAATCGAATAAAGAGGAATTAATTCACCCATATTGTCATGGATGGTGAGGGAGAATTTTTTTTAAGTATCCTCAGTACACCCATCTGAGATTTTATCCTTAGCCACACGATAATCAGAAAACCTAGGCTAGACGATACTGGCATGATGTATCCGTGTCCTGGGATGCTGGTTTTAAGCGTATATAGAAACCATGGAACGATTAAAATAAAAACGATGAGAGTAAATTACCATATAGTACTCATCCATGTACTTAGGAGTCCTCAACCTAGCGCTGCTCATGAACATTACCGCGATGTGAGTTAGGTACATGGCGTAAGAGATCCTGCTCAGGGGCCGGAACATCCTGGCAGACAGTAACGTGTTGATGAAACCTGGAACATTCCATAAGCATGATAACGACGGTCCCTCCTGAAATATCTAAGAGGGAGCTGTACTATTAACACACAGGTGACTTAACCTAAGCGATCAAGGATCAATACTTTGCTTGTGATAATATGCACCCTAATCAACAGGAGGCAAAGGAGGAAAAAACCCTAGCGTGGGAAACCACCTAAAGTTCATCCGAACGGGATTCGAATATTGACGTTCACGTCAACGGCTATAACATGAGATTCTAGTCAAACAGTATAGAATGGTGTAGAAAAAATTACAAGGTTATATCAGTTCACACTATATACTCGGTTTACCCTAAAAGGTAGCAAAATTACCTTGACTAATTGCACTACGCTGCAGCTTATAGGATATATCCATACGCTAATCTAGTGTAACCTTGATAAATTACGATATGCTACAACTTATAGGATATATCCATAATCTAATCGATCAAGTTAAGATTGCTACCTTACAGGTTAAGAGGGGGACTTCAAGATTTCTTTATCAAATACATGTCCAATTCCTTAACTCAGTCGGTTGTACTTCCTGATTTCATGGTAATAAACTCGATATGTAAATTATAATGTGAATCACTTTTAATTTATTTTATAATTGGTATTTAACGTAAACTTTCTGAAACCAAGTGATAATATCAGCACATGGGTCATAAACTAAATTAAATCTAAAACCACGTTATAAATAATATACTCACCCCCATATCCCTTGGCACATGCGAAGACCAGCCACGCCACAGACAGTGCCCATGCGAATCTGTGCAAGCCTCCATACAGGGTGGCCTCAACCACATTGTATTTGTAGTCGGCTTGTATCAATCTGTACGCTCCGAAGATAACTGCTGCTTGGATGAGAAGAGACGTAACCCAGCCGAGTATACAGATACTCTGAAACATTGGAGACACATTAGCTGAGATATCAACCATGCTTTTTTTAAGAGAGATAACCTCTGCTTAGATGAAAAGAGGCTTAATCCAGCCGAGTATACAGATACTCTGAAACATTGGAGACACATCAACCGATATATTAACCAAGCTTTCGGGAGGAGATATAGCTGTTGGATACGGTACGTAATATAGAGTACATAAGATAAAAAGATAAGTAAGTTAAGTTAGTGATCTTAGCTAACTTCTTAATAGTCTGGAAAATACACTATGACAAGAAATGATTGAATAACTTCATGGATCATTTGACGGTATATTATTAATCAAAATAAGACTTAGAGTATACATTTTATACACATTTTAGTTCACACTCTGAAAGAAAATTAATACTTTTGTCGGGATGAACAATAAAAATTGATAGTACACAAGTGTTTATATTCTCGGCATGGTAAAAATGATATTTTGAAATAAGTAAGCTCTGTATTGTGTAGTGTTGCCAACGTAAGCAGATCTTGTGAGAATGTAACTAACGTGGTATCGTTCTCTCAGTTCCAATCTGTCCAATCAAACATAGGCTATGCTCTGAATACCACACCTAAGAAAATATGTTCATTAATTCTGACCAGTAAGTGTTATATTAGTAATGCGAACATTTGTATGTACAGTACATATTTTGATTTTAAAACCGAGTCTTACTACATCCATCTTCCTCTATCTTTCCGCCATACGTCTTTCTTTAATTTATTCCATTCTTCCCTTGACCCAGCACAGGTTGGAAAAAGTCAATGATGATTATGATAGCTTACTACCTGCTCAGGATATGCGCAGAATAAAGTTTGATTCACACATTCACCGAAAAAATAAAGCATAATCTCTCTGTGTAGCACAACAATTCACACACTGTATTTTGACCCATGATGCATTGCAACACTAACTTAAAACAGCTTATTATCAACATATTTTATTTTCTAGTGTATACACATATATTTCAGATCATTGTCACGATGGATGTTTTCAAATTATAACGCTGTGTCGTGGCACAATCCAATACATCGATACGCACAGTTTGCATTAACGGGTTAATTCAAATCTCCTCACAACGGTCAATGAATCTGTCGGCTTGCTTCTTGCTGCAAAGCGCATGCATTGTTACAAGCGCGTGCTCGCTGATTTGATATGGTTTAATTTGAGGTGGTATTGGCCCTTTCGTGCCGAACATCTCAGGCAGAGAGGACGAAGTAGAGATGAGTTGAACTTCAGCAGAGCAGCTCGCACCGATGAGGTGGAAATCTTGTGATTGGCTTAGAGCTTGTCACGTGACCACGTTTCTGTCCTTCGCTTGTTACTCGGCGAAAGTGTGAATCCATAGTTACAGTTTTAACTAACTCTGATTACCCTGGCAACACTCCATTACACGGCACTGAGTAAGCTTTTTATTTATATAGCATCTGCTTTGGTGACCACATAATCTAAGGTGTCGATCTGACAATATAATAGTCCGCCGATGACGTGGAGATCGAGTTTTGAATTCTAGCCTTGTGTACTGAAGGTGGTTTTTTCTCAAAAAAATATTTTTTTTTTACTTTTTCTCAACTCAAATGCGGGTAAACTTCCTATAAATTCAACTCTACTCTTCCCCAACCCATCATCGTAATTAGTACAAAGGCGTAAAACCCGAATGGTTGTAAGAGGCGGTGCTATGTAAACATATTAGCTAGCATGTTTGTACAGTACACTCTGATAGAAAATAAGTATCTTCTTGATGTGCAAAACAATACACACTGTTATAAACCAAATGAATACTGTCTACACTATTCTTACAGGAAATGGTATCTTGCCTAGATTCCTTTACAGGAAATGGTAGGTCCTATGATGCTAATATATTTCTATATATAAAAGTGAAAGCCATGACTGACTCACTCATCACTAATACTCACAATTACCATGAAGAGGGCTGAAATTTGGCGCAGAGGTTCCCTATAAGCTAATTAGGAAAAGTAAAGAGGTTTCATCCCGATGTTTCGTGATTAAGGGGGTGAAATCAGGGTAGCTATCCTAATCAACACTAATGCTTTATAAAATCTTTTTAATCGTTTAGAGGGTGATAATCCGAAAATTTTGTTTTAATAATGCCTTAGAAAAAATATATCAATTATTTTTAACCCCGTAGATACTTCTAAGGGTTGGAAAAAAATGAATACGGACAATTAATTAAAATATGTAGTTACGTTTTAATATGCAACTCCAAGAGACGGTAGAAATCTTTAGTTTATATTTTGATGAATTTTGTGGTGTTTGTAGTGTTTGTGTGAGTGAGAGGGCCTGGCCCAGGGTAGTGTTTGGTGGTGGGGAGTGGTGGGAGAGAGAGACCTGCTCAGCCGCGCTCAGTTGATAACACCCCAGGCAGTAAGCAAGGGGGCCTGCCGAAAATAAAACTCCCCATGAGAAACGATACATGGTCATCTCCTCGCGGTGTTTCTCGGGTAGCGCTAAGAACTATGCCATTAAGCTTCAAACAAAGATTACTCATTTTCATACAAAAATAAATAATAACACAATATTCCGTGGGAAGAACGGGAATTCAGATAGTTGAGCTATCCAGGAATCGACCTATTCCTAGGGTCATTCTTCACTCATATTTTAAGGCAGAATCGGTGATAGACGTGCGGAAATAGTAAGCTATATAATTAAAGACCAATTAATATCGACAGCTTTTATATAAAGTAGGCACCTTTGGTTGGTAACATAAAGCCTTCTCGAGTCGAAGGTGTTTGTGTTATCCGATAGCTCGAAATCTTTTATTTCTCACTCATTTGCATCTGACGATTTCACACATACATCACTGTTTCTGCCTTAAAATATTAGTGAATAATGACCTTGGCCACGCAACGATTCCTGGATTCCTGCATGTTAACTTAAAAAAATCTAGAAATTTACCTTACAGATTGCTTTACAAGAGTAGATAAATTCATAATACCTTGAAAAGAAAATTTCAATTAACGTTTGTTTTTAATGATTTATTTGAAGAATATCAAGGAAGATAGTAACAACCGGTTCTGGAGTTAATTGCAATGTTGCAATGTTGCCAGATTTAATTACGGATTAATAAACGGCCAATAAATTACTCACAGTGTTTATGTGACGTTTTATGAATGATACGTTCATATTACTTTTTAATATATTTGAAAGAAAGTGAATCTCTTAGGATACTGAATAAAAAAGATGAATTTAATAGTTTGATAAAATATATCTTAATATGTCCCTGATAGTGAGTAAAAGCCGCCAAATATGTTATACACATATTCTCATATTTATCCTTTCATGTTTGTCGTTTTAAAGAAAGTACTTAAGGCTTTATTTTTAATATTAATATAGTAGTTTTTAATGATGAAGTACATGTTTGACTATCAAAAAAGTAGATTCAAAATTATGTATGATATATTGCACTTATTTTGGTACGTTTGATTTATGTATCATTTATATGTAACACGCTATTAATATGATACACTTTGGGACAGAAAAAACCATAAGGGCTGGTTCACGGAAATATTGCATCAGTTGGCCAAGAGTTTTTGTGTTCTTTGAATAAACCTCAAACGGGTTGAACGCAAGTCAAGATGAAATGTACACCATGAAAGGTAGAGGTCTTTCCTTTATGGATTATACTATGGCCTTTTATTATAGGCCACAACATAGTGTAAAAGTTAGTGGTAAAATCAATATATTTAAGGGTAAACAGAATATAACTTTGTAGAACACCCAATGTCTGGTTAGCTGGAATATTATATACGCGATTACGCTCGAGCCGGAAAACGTTGCAAAGTCTAGTTTTCTGTATTATTGATTTGTTTGTGTTAAGTAAAATGCGACGCATAATATTAAAGTCAAAGAATGTTTGCGTCTAGAATGATTTTTATTCTACCTTACTAAACCTTTCACTAACGTCATTCTATGTGAGCAATGAGTTTGGTTGTTATAGTTTACCAATGAATTTCCCTTTAAAAAAAACTAATGCTCAAAAATATTTTGGGATATCCACTAGTCCTACAAACCACCGTACAACCGTAGCTCCCCCAATAATTTATTAATATACTATATCACTTTTGATGAAATAATACCTATGCTGTATTATCCTAAAACTGAAATCAAACACAGAATTAAAAATTTAAGTTATCATAAATAATGTTATTTCCGGCTATTAATATATTTTTAAAATGGAGTAATATTTTAAAAAGCAAATTGTATTAAATATATCGTGAATCATGAGTAATATAATTTGTTATAACCTTCTAGAATAGTTGTATGATTGTATTAAGTTTGTGAAAGTAGTTCGTTTGTGACACTGTCCCCTTATTAAAGGGTGACATCCTTTAAGTATCAGCAAAAATTCTTTCTCTTCGGATGAGGAAATTATAGGCTTGGCTAAAATGATTAAATTCATTTGTATTAGGTAGTTTATCATGGAATGGAGATCTTTAAATGGCTTCGTTGTATAAATCCATTCAATACATTTTCCATCAGTACCTTTTTAATGTTTATGCTTTGGTTTCTCAGGCAATGTAGAGCGTATCCTAGTCCCAGGCCAAGGAAGTAAGGAGACATCCGCTGATGAGTTGGATAGTAGACGTATTTAGTAAAGTTTATGGCATCCTCATCACTGAAATACATACAAAATATGTCATTTTAGTGAAATATTAAGTGCCAATATATAATAATTAGTGAAGATTTTGTTTTAGCCCCACATCTTACTATTCGTTCAGGCCCATAGAAAAGGGATAGTTATAGAAACAACACTAATGTTGGCATGTAGAACCACATTTCTAGCGCACGCGGCGTTAGTGCCACGAACTAAAAGATTCAAAGTGGAATGTTACACTTGGACACAAACCATTTTCTATTGCGGGATGTTAATTAATCAATTATTATATCAAATTCAATCAAATATTACCAAACCCATTATTTTATAAATAAACCACTTTGTAAAATCTAGAAAATCTAGCTAAACACCTTCTTTAAAATAAACGACAAATTGCTAACAAAACAGTAATGGCGAATTTTACATAGAATTAGCACTTTCTTTTCTATGGACTTCACGTCCACGCGTGCACATTCCTCTGTGACCATCATTGCAAGCTGCTAATAGCGAAAGTGCCCCAAACTAGTTTGCGGGATCAGCTAGTTATATAAGAGCGCCCACCCCATGTTCGGGCCATACGCCTGTATACAGAACTTTTTACTCTTGAGATGAGGAAGGCTGGTTTTAGAGGAGGCATACCTACGTTTACGTGGAGAGAGATTGTAAAAACCATTTTGGAAAAACCTTGAAGGAAAAACAGCCCTCAGTAGGCTACACCTGACATATATTCTAACTCTAATCTCCCCGTCATCAGAATTATTGCAAGAGTGACGCTTGTTGACTAGGATGATGAAGTAAAATCAACTGAATTAAATTCAAAAGTTGCCCACTGATTTTTGCGCGTGGGCTCAAAACGAGTGATTTTTTCTCATTTGTTGTGAGAGACAAGATACCCGAAATTTTCTTTGATCTCTTATCAACGAATACTAGGACGATTTTCCCGTTTATCCAGATACAGGGGAAACATCAGGTGGGTAGCTTGTATCTGGCTATTATCATCCAATTTGTACTACTAAGCTTTAGAAATGAATATCATAAAATAGATTTTCTCTGATATATTAATATTTAAGGTTTAAAATTTAACAAATCAATAATTCACAAGTCTGTTTAGCTATTATTTTACCGTAATTTTATAGAAACTTTGTACTTTAAGGAATAATTACAAATTTTATTTATTTATCATTTAGCACCGCGTCTTACTACCCGTTCGGGTTATACGTTTTAAGTACTAACTACGCTAATGGATTAGGAATTGGGAAGGTTGAATATAGCGGATGGGAACCCGCATTTGCGTGGAGGGAGAGTAGAAAATCATTTAGGAAAACCCACCCCCAGTTCACCCGACCGAGATTCGAACCTCGATCTCCCCGTCCTCGGCAGTCAGGATCAACACGACTAGCGTGTTAACCAACTAAGCCATCGAGGCGGGTAATAATTACAAACAAACTTGTGAATTTATGTAAGGGATTTAAGTTATATTTACTAGTAAAAATGATAAAAATATATTGTAATGCAAACTTAATAGCCTATTTAAATAAATTAATTAACTTTTAGATCACGCACCAAATACTAATCCAATATGATCAAGATAAAAGGTGTACTATATAAAACTATATTTTGATCCATTCCATTGTATTAAAAATAATATTGTAAAAATGTTTTAGTATTTCATTTGATAAAATACAAAATATGATTTTTTTTAATATCTTCCTTTTATAGTTTTTGAAAGTATTATAACACTAGATTTGTATTCAATTGACATTCGTAGCCTATAACAATGGTCAAGAGATCTAAGACGTTAGATTCACTCTGGAATGGGTTGTCGTTGATGTGGAGAATGAGGATGGAATCCTGGTCGATTGTATCAGTTGGCCAATCATATGTGAGCTTTATTGTCATATTACAATACCCTCTTTATGGTAATTTGGAGGCTCTTCTTTTTAGCAGGGTATTTTTATCCTAATCATCAGTGAATCCAGAAACTTGATGAAAATTGATGAGGAAGACCCCCCTTAGACTTTTAATATAGACCTATATTTATAATATTTTATAGTTGAAAACTTTCATCACATAGATTTAATGTAAATATTTCTCGTTTTTATTAAAATTAAAAATAATAATCTGCCAAAACGTTGGTAGTAAACGTCATTCTCTTATCTTATTTGAGCTTGAGATAACTTACTTTTGTAATTATTCTAGCTTAATATGAAATTTTAATTTACATGCACTTACCCGACCCCACATTAAGTCAAATTCTGGTCAGATCAATGATTCCCATTCCCTTCGTTAAAATTTCACAAGGCTCTACTATCACAATATACTAGCCTATATAAGACGTGGAGATGTGGGTTATATCCCGGTCGGGTGTACTGAGGGTGTTTTTTCCTCAATGATTTACCATTTACCCTGCATGCAAATTCGGGTCCATTTCCTATAAATTCAACCTTTATAATTCCTAAAACATTAGTGTAATTAGTACATAGGCGTATAACCCGAATGGTTGGTAAAAAGGGGTGCAAAGTAATAATAATAATAACACCATTCTAAATTGAGTTATCTACATGAAGCCTTACTGATTGTAAATTATATGAGACTCTTTCAACCGTCTCCTTGAAGAATGTGTTTGCCTATACATCTAAATAAATACTTTTCTCTAAACTAATGCTTGAGTATATTTATTGTGTCAATAAAAATAAAGCAAGGCCATGAAAAGCTAAATTTTCTAAGGGGGTCCATTATAAAGTGAGCCTATGTTGATATCGTTTTATTTAATAATATCATATGTGTTATGGAAGTGTGTTAGAAGCATAACGACAAACATAATATTTTGTATTCCTTTATCAGATCCAGTAGCTTATTTCATTAAAAAAAAATAGTCCTTCTCAACCGATACTATTAGTACGTACTAAAAACAAGCAGTTATTTGAAATGTTGATAAATAGGTTTTTTTAAATAAAAGAATCTAATTTGTGGATAAATATTAAAATAAATATTAATCAATGTTTATACAGCGTTATGTAAAATTAAAATAAAATAGAAAATATACCGTTCCCTAAAGTTTGTTTGCCATATATGTTGGCCCCTGCCCCTCCATTATAAGAATTCCATCAACTTACAAAAGAAATCTGAAACCCTTACCCCCCTCCCCCCCTATCCATTACCTTTCAAAACCCATGTTTATCATTATTCATTTTAGTTGGGTTTTCTAAGAAATTACTCTTCAGCTAAATTTGACCTAAATTCAAGTATACTCAGCTAATGTAAATAATGTATGACCTTGTGTCACCATCAAACACAACACATCAGTAAAAGAATAACCCCCTTCCCCTCTTTCGCTAGTGAAGTCTGTGTGTCTGATGGGATAATGTCATACCTTATCAGAGACGAAGCCAAACCGACGTATTTGTTAAAGTATATGGTGGCTGCAGGCAGGATGATGGATATAATCAGAGCTAACACCGTCAGCAGGATACCAAACTTCCTGCACCTCCACAAAGGATAGACCAGTACAGGCGCCAGAAGGAACAGGTGAATATCGGCGGACAGGTACCACGACTGCAGCATGCACTGCAGACACAGAGATACTAGTCTACATACTCCAAACTCATAAGGTCCTTAAATTGTATTACTTAAAAATAGACCGTACATTAAGAGCCCAACCAGCGTCTATGGTATAAGGCATCATTCTCGCAGTAGGCGAAACTGCCGATGATGGGAAGGTCCAAGTTTGAATCTCAGTTGAGTGTACTGAAGGTAGTTTTTCTAAATTTGTTCTCCACGCAAATGTGGTTACAATTCATATAAATTAAATCTTCCTAGTCCCTGACACAATAGTGTAGTTTGGTGACCTGGTAGTCTAGGGGTAAGGTGTCAGACCTCAGTGCTGGGGGTCCGCGGTTAAGTCCTCGGTTCCGGCACAGATTTATCTGACTGCCAAACCCTTCCTTCACCTCTGACAAGACGTGTATTAATCACAACTTGTGAATGTGGGGACTGCCAGGCCTGCACCGTGGTTCGGATTGCATGTTAAACTGTATGTCCTCCATTTCAGCTCACAATCACCCTACCATTACACATTAGCGTAAGTGCGTACAACCCAAGCGGGTAGTAAGACGCGGTGCTAATAATAACAATAATAGTGTTGTTAGTACATAGACTCTAACGTGAATTAAGAAAAAAAAAAGAGGCCGTCTCACCTCACTAATATCACTTAAATTAAGTGTGCAATATTTCTCGAACTAACGGTTGCATTATTGTGTAATGTTTTGTATTTAACTTTTAAAAACTAATCGTTTTTGTGGCCGCATAGTGTGAGCATCCCTATAGCAATAGTAAAGACTGCCGATGACAGGAATATTGAGATTCAAATGCCGGTCTGGTGCACAGAGGTTGGGTTTTCCTAAAGGATTTTCTACTCCCCTCTACACATAGGCTTCTACACTTCTGTTAAATTGAAACTTTTTAATTCTTAATTCATAAGCCTAATTAGGTCTAGTACATAAGCGTATATAACCTGAACAAGTAGTGAGAAGCTATGCTAAAAAAACCTTAAATTTAGACCAATAAAACCACTCTACAATATGCTAAAAAGAAGTATAAATACTATTAAACTGATCTCAGTTTCACTATTGTTAAATTAAGAATGCAGAAAACCACACTTCAAAACGTTTTCTGGTTTGAGAGTGATCTTGTATTGAATCTCCGTGGTTAATCGGTCGTGAGACAGGCTCTCAATGTGGGCTGGGCGAGGCATGAGTAGTGGTTTTCCAGTTTTTATAATAACACCTTTTTTTGGTAAAATAAATAAAATATTGCTCCAGTAGAAATATAGAGTTTGATTTTCTTTACGTGATGGTGTCAACAGTTCTTGAATATCTACCATGAATATGGTGGTACTAGCTGAGAAACATTTTAAATCAAGAGATAATGTGGTCATTAAATTCTAGTGCATCCTTGACTGATTTTCAAAAACTGATGATATCGCCACATGAATAAAATTAACTCTTATGTTTCTATTGGAGATATCTTTGATTTATTTTGACAAAAAAAATTGCTTTGATATAAAAATTCAAAAATACTGCCCCTAACTCGCCTTATCTTCTAGTACACTTTGAATATTTTTTATTTGTATCCCCCCCCTAGTCAACTCTTCCATCCCCCCCCTCTCTCTGTCTCTCTTTCTCTCTCACACACACACACACATACACAGAGTTTGAATCTGTAAGATTGATGATTATGTTAGTCAACGTTGCGTCGTACAGTCTACAGTCCACGACTATTAGATTTAACTCTCATTTACGCTGTTCATAGGGGTTGGTCAACGTTAATTAACCACCCTCGTCAGTAAATGTAACTCTCATTTACGCTGTTCATAGAGGTTTTTCAACATTACATATCCTTGTTGGTAAATTTAACTTCCATGTATGCTGTTCATAGAGGTTGGTCAACGGTACCTATCCTCGTTATTAAATTTAACTCTCATTTACGCTGTTAATAGATGTTATTCAATGTTACTTACCCTCGTTAGTAAATTTAACTCTCATTACACTGTTCATATAGGTTGGTTAGTGCTACCTACCCTCATTAGTAAATTTAACTCTCATTTACGCTGTTCATAGAGGTTGGTCAACGTTACTTACCCTCATTAGTAAATTACACTCCCATGTAAGCTGTCCATAGAAGTTGGTTAAGGCCTGGGCTTGCTCTCCTTCTATGAGATTTATAGAATCTTACCACATCTTGTAAGTAACATATTTTAGCGTAACTTTATACTAAAAGAAAAACTTTGTGATACGCTCTTATATGTTTTGTTTTTACCATGTATTTTCACACGGTTAGGCTATTATATAGATTCATTATGTTAATAAGGTAGGAATCAAGACGATATAATTTAGAGGAAATGTACCCGCACTTGCGTGGAAGGAGAGCCGCACCCTTATTATATCCAGTGAGGATTTAAACCCCAACCTCTATGTCAACGGCAAACTAAGTTAAATGACTTTTATATTCAATCCTTATCCACTGTTGACGGTCATTCTTCTATCCAATATAACTTAAAACCTTCAATTATGATCTTTATAAATTTATTTTAGCTTTTTATTTAAATTAGTACTTTAACTTGATTTAATTATAATTAATATATAATATTTTTAGTATAAAAAACATAATGAGTAAAAAGACCTCTCAATCGAATATTCACAATGAGAACAATTCATGCTCATGATCCTTAGATCGCTTCTGAATAAGCATGTGTATTGTACTCACCAACCTCTGGTTGTCGATGTAGTTGTTGACGTACAAAAGGTTGAGGAACCAATTCTCCCGGCACCAATCAGACTGCACCACAACTCCTCTGTACCAAATGGGACCTGACCCACAGTAGACCACAACCGTGCTGAAGAACCCTATCATGAGGGCGTAGGGTGGCGTTAGCCTAAAGAGAAGGGATAAATTAGTTTCCAGTCAAAAATATCTTCTTTGTCAATTTAGATAAACATACAATCATTAATAATTAAAATATATATGGAGTTTTCTATATTATAATATAAACTTTCTGTATATTCACCTTTATTTTACGTATTTACAACCCATCAGGGATAAACCGGTATTAACTACGCTAGAAGGTTAAAGATTTGGAAATTATAATTTATAAGAAGAGTACATGAATAACTCTAGCTACAGTACATCCGGCTATGGACTCGAAACCTAGACATTTTCGTAAGTGGCCAACCCACTATAAATGAGCCTGATATTTAGTACGCATGCCCACCGATGTATCTACCTTTGTTATTTCATAAAAAAATATATCAAACATTAAGCACTATAGCATATAAACTCACACACAGGTGGATACGTGGACAATGGAGTCACACTCATATGATGCCATTGGTGGTAATGTTTGTGGCTCGAATCCTGTCAGGGCACACTGCGAGTGTATTTTCCTTAAATGGTGCACCACTTTTGCTCCAAGTAAATGAATACACATTTCCTTTCAATTATACCTTCCTAACAAATCTTTACACCTTAATTACAAACACGCATTTACCTGTGGTTTCGCTCGCATTAAACAATACATCAACACATTCGACAATTTCCAATGCTAGAAAAGAACGAAACTTCAAGGGAAGTACTTTATGTGAGTACGAAGATTCAGGAAGAAATATGGACTCGCCCCCATACACTCCTATGTACCCCTAATACCAGCCTTGAGGAATGTTCACTGCTTACACCCGGTTTTATCGACATTGCTTCGCTCGCTGATTAAATATAGTGATGATATATAGCTTACCCTTTATTCTTAAAGATAAGAATTACAACAGAAGTCCCATCTCTGATGAGTACTTTTTGATTTTATTGAAAACCAACAAATGTATAAAAACATTTTTAAAATAAATTATTTGGTGTTTTTATCTTTTACACTACCCATAGTGGAATTAAAACCCCACAAAAATTCGGATGTGCAGAAAAACCTAGATGGTGTATTCGTTCTTCACACCGGAAATCTATAACGTAGTATTAATTTACATATGTGTTAAAAGCTGAAATTTATTTTTAAAGATTATTCTATAACTTCCCTATACACAATATGTGTACGTCTAATATTGGTGCTAATCAAAAAATAAAGAAGAGTAGCGCAGCATGGATAAATAATTGGTTGTTAAAGAATTAAATCAAATTAAAGTTAACTATAACTGTAACAATTTAGATTATAGTAAAGAAAATATTAATTTTCAGTGTTATTGGCTTAATTCGATCCACTAGTTTGAATCCAAAATTTTAAAATTTCTATCTTATGACTTTACTAAAGAGCATTCATTAGCTCTAGATCTATCAAAATGCAAAATTTTGATTTCTAGGATGTTTAGAAGTGTTCTAACAATTCGTGTGGATATGCAGATATCAAATATGCATCGAGTTAGGATGTCAAATATCTGGCTGAACTTTTTATATAGTTTCCAATCCAAAAACAAATATTATGTCAAACAATAAACTTTAAAAAAATCTTTGAAAAAAACACATCAATCAGACCATAAACTGATTCACAAACAAACGCAATCCATGGAAGTCGATATTTCCCTGAAAATGATAGTAAAATACGTGAAAATAAATTATATACATTACTACAAAAATATAATAGAAATAAGAGCATCACCAATTTTCCCCTTTCAATGTATTTTGGTTTTTAGCTACCCAAAAAATTAGTCAATATATGAGTTAATATGTGAGGCTCACTATGGATATAAAAAAGAGGCTAAGAGGCACAACCTAAAGATTTCCTTAACTAATTGTTTAAATATTAAAATTTCTTGGTTAATTAAATTTAAAGATGGGGTCCCCTAAAACACTTTGCCCAATCAAATTCATCAAGATATAACATTTCGGCTAAATCTATAAATAAAATCAGCCTTCTATCCTTATTTTATTCTTTATATATTATTATTTAATTAAAATATTGGTAACCTCAAGTTATTAAAGTTTTATTGGCATTTCTATTGAATGTAGAACAACTAAAATACGATACATTTATGTAATTGAGGCCATTTCAATTTGTTATCATTAATACCTTCCTTTCGATTCGCAATTCTGTGTGTCTTCATTTCATTTATTGGTGATAATTAACGTGCACTTTCTGAACCAACTGCTTGTATCGGCGCACGTGAGTTTCTATGAGTGAGAGTGAAAGGGCCTACTAACTTTTCGGGGAAAGGTATTTTTACATTCCTTCCGTAGTTCTCTTACATTCAACAATTGGCATAAGACCGATGGCTTTACTTACCCTTTAAAGAAAGTTGTGAAATGGATCTTTGTAACTAAAAAAAAAGTCAACCCCTGCTGTGTTTGAACCCACGAACGTCGGCTCCTGAGGTAAGTATCACATTGATGTTCATTTAGTTGACTACCTGGGATTGGCTCCTGAGGCAAGTATCACATTGATGTTCATTTAGTTGACTACCTGTGATTCTCTCTCCGTATTCATCCGTAATGACGGTCTTATTAGGAAAGTTAAAAGTTAATCCACTTTCTAGGGAGGGGAATATTTAAAACTTTGGATTATTTAAACAGAGTAATCTCTTTTTGTAAAGGTGATCTCTTCTTACGGACTGTGAACTTTACGGTTACGGATTATGTAAGCGGAGAATTAGTACAAATAACTACGTTGTTATATCTCCTGAAGAAGCATATATACTGAAACCTATCTGGAGATAATACTCTTTACAAATTGCTAGTGTAGTATCAGGAAAGCTATTAAAACACCCGAGACTCTGATTTGGAAGAATTTGATTTCAGTTCCAATCACCTTCCATAAGACCAATTTTTCCAAATTCGATTATTCATATATTCTCAAGTGAGTACTCAATCACTTAAAAAGATTCCTGCTATCTGAAGTTATTTAGTTTACGCTATAGCAATATGTATGTCTTAAAATAATTTTATGACAACCCTTGTGACATTTTTATATTTATTTATCCATAAACTCCTCCCCCCGTACCTAGTACCTAATTCCCCATTCACCGTCTTTTTCCCAGAGTACAAAATAAAAATATAACAATTTTAGATCTTGACATTTTTTTTTATTTTTTTTTACATGGCAGACAAATTTCAGTTTTCTACATTGATAAGTAGTTTCTTACTATTAATGATTGTAATTCTTATCTTAGCTCCTTGTTTACTATTTAAGCTTAGAAATTTCAAATTTTAAGATGCATTTGTTTATTTGGAGTTATCTATATATCTGTATGCCAAATTATAGTTCTATATCTAATCTATAAAGTTTTATTTTATAATCATAGACCCCCAACTTCCTAGATCCCTAATTTAAATTTCACAAGCTTAGGTTATTATGGTTATGTGGGGAAATTTCATTACCTTGCTTCCCAGCAAAGTTTAAAGTTTCCAGACCCAAGGTTTGGGTGAATACGGCATGAGTCCCACACATAAGAGGCTGATATTAAAAAAAACTCCAAAAGTCTCAATAAATGTTGGAAAGGAAACTTTATTTTAAATTTCATGTTTTTATGTCCACTGGCTCAAACTATACGACAGTGAGTTTTGAAAACTTTCAACTCATCACTAAGGAAATAAAAAGTAATTCCACATAGGTTAATATTAGTGACTCTAAGCCCATGTATGAATTAAAAATCTTATGTTAGATGTCAGTTACCACAGCTCTACTTTTTTTTCTAAGCGTGTTCCACCATATTCCAGGTCTTCTACTATCAGAGGTGGATATGTAAACGTCTTCTGAATCTAAGGTACCAAGTACGTGCTGCTACTTTGGCCCGATGAGATAGTGTGATGATTCTGTGGTACCAGTAGAAATATTAAACCTAATTTAAGCCTAGCTAACCAGATCATGGAATTCATAATAAAAATTCCCCTTCGGGAAGGCTATATATGTGACAACCAGGAATTGAACTCGAACCCTTTATATTAATAGCCATGAATTCTGATTTCTGGACAATGAGGTGGGCCGATAAGTTTAAAAAATAAAAAGCTAATAGTTCCACTTTTACCTGAGGTATCTATGAATGAATCCAGTGAAATAGCCGAACTCTTTGTGATCCAGTTGGTTCAACATGGTGTAACTCCGAACCACCCCACCTAACAAGAAAAACGTGTCTACGTCCAGCATGCTGTTGTGGAAAACCATCTTACTGATGTCTTTTACGGTCTGCAACATAAATTTTACACAAACCGGTAAGTCAGAAAAACTTGCTTTGAAATCGTAATAGATTGGGATATATGTTGTACTAACACCAAAACCACACACAAAAAAAAACCCACACTAAAACACATGGCTTATATTCTTTAGCACTGCTTCTCTCTACCCATTCGGATTCTACGCCTATTTACTAATAACGCTAATGGGCTAAATATGAGTAAGGTTTAATTCACAGTAAGTGTGCCTGCATTTAGGTGATGATAGAGTGGAGAACCGTTTAAAAAATCATCCTCAGTACACCCGACCGGGATTCTAACTCGGATCCCCCCATCTCCGGTAGTATATTATACTGCTAGAGTAACACCTTATACCATGCAGCCACTGAAGCAGGTACATGACTTTATTAAATAATGTATATAAGCACCGATGGCCACGGGGACAAAGGCCTCAGTGTTGTCTTATTTGGTTTGCTAGTGACAGGTAGATAAGGGCTAAATTTTCTAACGAATTTACTTAGGTGTTTTTAACAAATAATTTTCAACTCCCCATTCCCCACGTAAATACAGGAACATTTAATATAATTCCTATATTTCTCATGCCTACCCAAGTAGTGTAAATATGTGGATATATATGGTAGTTAATAATACCGGGTGTACGGAAATAAAAAGTACTATACCTTCATATGATTGTGATTTGAATAGTTTTTATTTAAGAATCACAATCCAGTTATGACCAAGATCTTTATTTTCGTGTGTTTCGTATCTTAATGCTCAGCCCACCCCTCCCACGTGGACGATTGACATTGTATCATACGTTTTGTTTGCACGTTTGGTCATAACTGAGAAAATATCCTGGATCATTCTAACTTTTAATACCAGGACTTTGTTGATTAACTAGGATAAAAAGGCTGGATTTAAAAAAATACTACATAAAAACGCATTTGAGAACTAAACATAATTGAGTTTTAATTAGGTTTTTCCACTTGGGCTATACGCATGTATATTAATTGTACTAATATCATATCAACGATAAAGGTAGAGATTACAGCCTAAAAGCAGTGACTTTGGCTCACCCATATTAATAACGCGACTTGGGGCCAGTTTCATAGTCAAATTTAGTACGCCTCAAGTGCGGCGCTACACTAAATACAAGACGACACCTACCTAAACCAGAATGGAATGGGCCAGTTTCCTATGCGAGATCGGCCTATTCCATTCTGGTCTAGGTAGGTGTCGTCTTGTATTTAGTGTAGCGCCGCATTTGAGGTGTACTAAATTTGTACTATGAAACTGGCCCTTGGTGTTCTAGCATCAATGTCGCGGCGACCAGGATGTAGGTATCTGATACCATTATTTTGAATGTTTCAAACTATTTGTTCATCCCAAAATGATTTTAATGAAATACAAGTCTACTCACTTCAGAAAGGAATGCTTTGTTTGACCAAGGCTCTTGCATGGCGGAAAAGGATTTATGGGTGAACATGACCCATAAGGTCGACAGAAAACGAATGCTGTCGATATTCTTTATGGTTTCTTCAGGAACGTAGAAATTGAACAACTTTCGAAAATTGTTTGGTAGAGAAAATGCAGTCAATAACTTGTTAGAAGTACCTAGAATAGAACAAACAAAATAATTTGGTTAGCTTAATCGAGCACAGATTTAAATACATACATTTATTTTATTCATTTATTTGAGGTATTTAAATTGCACGTTCTGAATCAATTAATTATATCTGCATATGATAATTTCTATGAGTGAGAGTAAAAGGGTTTATTAATTTGGCTGGGAAAAGTAGTTTCACATACATTACAGGGTTATTTTACATGCCAAAATTGACATGGGACCAATGGCTTTACTTTCCCTCCAAATAAGTTGTGTTACGGATTTTTGTATCACAAGAAATAACTGTCAAACGCTTGAACCCATTAACATCTTGTTCTGTGGTGAAAACTTTACCCCAAGACCACCAAGATCGACTAAATATGTATATTTATATGTATGTATATATATATGATTAGGTCAAGTTGGTGGTCACATGGGTCAGATTCTCACTAGACTTGATTGCTAGTGATGGGAAGGTCGATGCTATAATCTCGGCAGGGTGCTATAATGGGTTTTTTTTCTCGCATGCGGTTTATTAATAATTTTTTTCCATCATATTCTCAGGATTAAACAATCAACCTTCCTATTAATCCACCCTTGACACTCCTTACATTTTTATCAAACCATCAACGGCATTTATAATAAACTTACTAGCAAAAACTTAAGGACGTGTGATATTTATGCATCAAATTAATCTTGTTGACATGTTAATTACTCATTTTGCTGATCATTGGATTGAAATTTATGGATTTATTGAAAAATTCAAGGATACAAATTTCATTAATGACATATAGACCTATTTGTATCAAAACTTATTTAATTAAGAAATAATTTCAAATCACTAACACCTATTGTATACTAAATTACAATTTGAATCCACGATTAGGAGATTAGAGATAGAAATAAAATGGAAAGCTTAAATATCCTTCTCATTAACGATCAGCCGAGATTTAAGATAGCTAAAGGATTACGCTCAAACCAGAAAAATGATCTAGGTGTGGTTTTCTTCATACTTGATTTAACAATAGCGATGTGAGATCAGTTTAATCAATCATTTTAAAAATTACACATGGACCTTGTTCAATTCCCTTGTCTAGATGTAGTTTTTAAATTAATAATTATTCTGTGGTCTCCTCCTTCTAGACATTTAATTATAATTATTTGCAACTTTTGTGTTGAAATTCATTCTTTAAAATAAATCTTTATTTTTTATTTTGTTTTATTTTTAAAAATATGTTAAAGTGGTTTTACTTGTTAAAGTTCAACTGTTTTCTAAAATATAATACAGAAAATTGTGCGACGTCTGAATCAGACTGTGCTACCTACACAAGTTTGGGATTAGGTATGGTATGTGGGTCACCAGTTGTCACAAATATAATACTACCTGACAGTATCGTATTGACCTTTTTTTATTTGACAAAGAAGGTAGAGCTTATATTAAATTTTCATGCATTTTAGTGAATGGATATTTGGAAACCACCACTAATAAAGGCCCTTCCAGTCCAAACGTATGATATCCGAACATGACCTCTTTGTCATAGAAAAATCTAAGTGAATGAAGTTGTCTTCTTAGCTAGTTATAATACTTTTAATTGGATAAACATATTATAAAATAATGTATACATAAAGGTGCTTGCTTGTGGATGTATGCTTCATACTTAGCAATATTTGTATTTGAAAGTAATGAAAGTTATGAAAATATCACTGTAATTAAATATTTTTTATTCAAAATAGGCCTATACAACTACTATTAATAAAGCATACATTGCGCTATCAAGAGTTGGGAGTTGAATGGTTGAATTATTTTATATATATATAGAGAGAGAGAGAGAGAGAGAGAAGAGAGAGAGAAACCCATACTTAGTTTCAGATAATGTTACATTAATCTTCCCGCAAAGGTGTACACATGGACTAAATGTAAAAATAGTCTAGTTTGTTTTACCAATCACAAAGAGATCAGAATTTGAATTACGGCTGGGTGTTATGAGATTAGGTTTTTCCTAATTGAGTTCTCACCTTCCCTTCACAGAAATTCTGATTTAAGATCTATTTTAGTCTTCCTTAAGTCAGTAGATGAGGAAAGTCCTGAATCATAATAAAACAAGATATAATAAATTCAACTATATAACTCGTTTTTAATCACCACGTGGGTTAACTTCCCACCTCACAAAAATAAACACCAGCGACATATTTGACTGGTATTACCTTGAACAACTTTTACCAGAAAATCCAGCCAAATACCGGTCAATCCTGTTCATAACCACTCATCGGAAAATCCAAATTAATTTAAACAAACAATCGGCCGTTCGGCTGTTGCCCGACCCTGAATATCCAACTTGACAGAAGCGCCAAGCTAGGTCATCAGAGAAATGGCTGATTATGCTTTGAGTTACAGGCAGCAGTCGCTAGCCCTTATCCTCATGGTACAAACAATGAATTATAAAAATGCAAAGGCCTATATTTATATAAAAGCATTCAAGGCCGTAGCCAGCCAATTATTTCATGGGGGGACGGGGGTTGGTGGGCACTTCCCTCAATTGCCAGAAGCTAGAAAAAACTCTAAATAATATCTTAAATGTTTTAAATGGTAACACAGCCCCCTAATTTGTACTTGTATCTTAATTCTGATATTGTTTTAATCACAAATAAAGCCATTAAATGTCGGGGTGGGGGGAGGGGGGGTTGAACTCCCAAAACACCCCGGTTTATGGCCTTGAAAACACTTATTTATTTAGAAATCCATATTTGATAAAACAATAATAATCAATTTTATCGTAAATATATTCCTTTTACCTAAATGAACGTATTTTTTTATTTTCAACTCAGTTTTGTGCTTATAGAAATTTTATTTACGTTAATATGTTAAGAATAAGAAAAACAACATTAGACTAAATATACCCGAATCCATTAGGAAAACCCACCTCTGTGGCCACATGGTCTAAGGCGCTACTCTCGCAGTAGACTAGATTGCCATTGACGGGGAAATAGAGGTTCTAGTCTCTGTAGGGTGTAATGAAGGTTTTTTTGCAAAATAATTTCCCACTACTCTCTCCACTTAAATGCAGGTATACTTACTCTAAATATAAAATTCATCATCTCTAAAACCATTAGCATTATTATTCCATAAGAGAATAGTCTGAACGGGTAGTAAGACGTGGCACTAAAGAAAACTATAGGTGAGAACCCTCACTACACCAAGCCTCTTGGTCACAAATAAACCATATTATCTGAGCCTAGCATTTAGTCTGCATGACCACCAATACGAGTAATAGACATTATATTTAAATAATGTACTACATATAATATTTGCCTAAAACAGGTTTTATTTTTAACTAGTTTTAAATTAAAGAAATTATTTAATATTTAATACAGGTGTAGAAAAAAATACTGAAGATCTTAACCCAGAGTTCTATTTCTATAAATAAATTTTAAAAACGTTAAGCAAAAATTTGGATTATGTAGAACTTTAAATTCATTAGTATGGATTTTTTAAGATCACAAAAATCTCTAGTCTGTGTTGTAAAATAATGCAAACGCATAGTTGTTTCCAATGAAACCACTGATTTCTAAAATATATTTTGGTGGAGAAAGGAGACCATGAGCTAAGGTCAGTATTTTTACCATTTATCTAACAAAAATAAAATTGTGGCCAGAATAAATAAAATATGAGCTCAGTGTATACGTTTAGCGTTATTATTACTTTCTCGCTATTTTAGAGGTAGAGAAAGTATTTTGATCGTCAAAAAAATTGAATTCGAGATTTTGATGTACGTTTCATGACCACCTAAATC
>CABFVX010001731.1:0-22495 GCA_902151425.1 Timema shepardi
CCCAAAGGATGTCGTGTTACGCATTTTTATCGCTCAAGAAAAATCCGTTAACTTCGGCTGGGTTTGAATCTACGAATATCGGGTCCTGAGGCGAGCACTTTACACCAAGACCCCCGAGTTCAACCTTTTCATTTTACTGTCTCGACCACTCATAAAAGTTCCAATCAAAAATTGGATTACTTACAATTGTCACATATCGTAAATAATTATATTCATGCTTGGGTTCTTAGAGACATATTTGTGCATGTTTATGTATCAACATATTTGTTTCCACTTGTGCACCCAGAAATTTACTCTAGTGGGTAAACACACGTAAGGTTATCGAAGTTATTATTTCCGTCCTTTTTCCTATTGATAAAGCTAAGGACATTTTTAATATGCTTTGTGTGAATGTATAGTAAGTACTCAACTCTAAGAGTGATTGGATCATCAACAGTTCTACAGTCGTAAAATGTATGCCTCCCTGAAGAAGCGTATTATGGAAATGAGACGTGAGGTAGTTTCCGGTTGCTTTCTTCACTGAGCCTGAAGGTACTATCACACATTATTCTGCCAAGCCCACAGAAATGCATGTACCAACTGACTCTACAATCGACACCTTCACTCCGATCATCACAGGGACTTGCTGTATATTGAATGTTATTAATAGTATCGTTTATACCTCTGCCACTTCCATATTTGTCAGAGATAGAAGTGAGGCTGAATATAAATGAAAGTAACCTCTTGCTTTAGCCCATACCAGAAAATATATTGCCTTGTAAACATTACTATATCTGGTCAAAGATGCAAATGGGCTTATTTTTAATATGTGTAAGGATATACCTTTTGAATATCATGTTGTAAGCCTGCTCTTAAAATTTAGCTCATGCACTAGACGCATTTTCAGTACATCGTTATACCTCTCTATTCACACACACACACACACACATATATATATATATATATATATATATATATATATAACTAATGGGGTATATATGAGGATATCATAATTTTATTAGAGTAAATATACTCGCATTGGCGTGGAATGAGAGTAACTATTTAGAGAGAGAAAATCTACCTCAATACACACTTCCGTGATTTGAACCATGAACTCCAAGTAACCGTTAAATCATACTAGACGAGACTGACTCCTTTTCCCGCATGCCCACTGGTTCTAGTGTTTTTTTTTAGTTTTGAATACAAATTGTTTTCGTCTACATCAATAATTTTTACTAACTGCAATTATATTATTAATATTGCGGTTTATTGTGGGGCTTAAGGCTTCAGACTCTCAATGCTAAAGATCGCCGTGGACGGAGAGGTTGATACTCTAAACCTGGCTGGATGTGCTAGAGGTGGCTTTCTACATATATTCATCCCCTTTTCTCATTCTCTTTTCGCGTTAATCAGGTGCATTTAAACTAAAACTAACCACTTAATTGAACGATTTATATAGTTCGTGTGTGAGTTTTTCTAGTTAAAAATAGTTTTTTAAAATAAACGTTCTTATCTGAAAACTGATTTTTTTTTCTGACACTGATAATCTAACCCTGGCAATAATTCACGTTACCGCCACTGTCTCACAATCCTCCACTTGCTTTGGGTTGCGTGACAGATTCGAAGTCGTGTCGCTACGCCGTGTTCTCGGAAACCCGACACGGTCGGTCAATAAAATATACGTCTCTTTCCGTCTACTTTGATGACAAAAATATAAATCTGTAGAAGTTGGTGGGTTTCAGAATAACACGAATTATAGAAGGTATAAAAATACGTATTATAAGATCTAATATAAAAAATTGTTAGCATTTTATAGTAAGGCTTATTATTATATTAATAAAATGAAGAGTTTTTTGTTTGTAATGAGCGTTGTGCAATATCTATTAAACGTAGAAGTATGAAATTTAAAAATTGGTAGATCCTGTGCACGAACATATGCACTTCAAATTTTAATATTAGGATTATATATATTTTACATTAATTATAAACTGGGTCGAAAGAAATTTAAAAAAATTGGTCTTTTTGAAGCAAAGAAAAAGGTTATCAGGGTAACCACGCAATTAAATGCGTTGTTACCACAGGCAACGTCAGGTAGTTTTGCCAGTTTTTCATAAAACAATAGCGTACTTCTCCGGGTTACCTTCTTACTTCAAGAATATTAATCTTAATTATGACCGCACAGGTGGGAACATGGACAAAAGTAGTCGATACCATCTGTCCTGTTTTGTCAGTGAACGTGAGGTCAGAGTTCCAAATCCAGCAGGATGTACCGAGTGTGGTTCTCCTTAAATTGTTTCTATAATATCGTTGCTCGCAAAGGCAGTTACGCATCTTATATATTAACGTCTTAGCCACTAATATTGGGTGTGACTTTATTGAATTTGAAAATTTTAAATTGTCTAAATTTTAGAATTTATATAAATAGAGTATAAATGTTAGGAAGATTTGTAGAGAAAAAATGAATGGCTAGTTAGGAAGAAGTCAATTTGGAATTTTGTAGACGTGTTTCACCAGATTTAACTTGCTAAAATATTACATACAATTTAGTATTATTTATTTGCGACTTATTTAATCAGATTTTTTATATTTCTACGTATTTTTTCCCTCCTCTAAAATAAACTTCTCGCCGCTATCCTTTAGATTAAGCCGTTGATAGCTCGGCTGTTAAATGTAAAACTAAACAGGTGTGGTTGAGATTATTTATGTTTATGTATTTCTTATGCACCTGTAAACTACTATATACAGGGTGGGGCCGAAACTATTAGACGATTAGAAACTTTAAAATCAACTATTTAAATGAAACGTAAATAAAATCTAACTACATATTAAACTTTTTCACTTTTTGAAGATAATGTCACCCAGGTGAGCTCCACCGGACGTCAGGAAAACCTCAGCACTTTGTCCATCACTTTCCTCAACATAGATCGTCAGATTGTTTCCGCCCCACCCCATACTTATACTCCAAATGAAAACAATATTTTATTCTTCACAACATATTCTAAACATATTGATTATTTTAATATACCGTTGTGGCCTATTTATTTAAACTTTTTAAACATAATACAATATCATTACACGATTTGCAATTTTTTTTTAAACTAGAACAGTCCGCGGCGTCTTGAACCATATTGTTATTTTGTAGTTAGAATAAATTAAAATACGCCTCAGATTAGGTCCAAATGTTGTATGTCTACAAGGTGTTTGAGCCCTCACTTTCATCGCTCGTTTGAGCCAAGTATAAATCTCTTAGCTGTAGTTTTACACTGTCCCTGCAAATGGCCGCCGCTATTATTGAAACCACCATACTGTTACTAACTATACCTATAGTATCTTATTTACAAGGTAATCGACCCCATGGAATATTATTCCTCTTTTTATCTATATCTATCTTTTCCTGTTAATTTGTATTTCTCTCTTTAATCTTTATATATATATATATATATATAGGAATGCCAAGTCTCCACCGTGGTTCGGATTCCACGTTAAGCTGTAGGTCCTTCATTTCATCTCACAATCACCCTACCATTGCACATTAGCGTAAGTGCGTATAACCCGAATGGGTAGTAAGACGCGGTGCCAATAATAATATAATAATAATTTATATATATATTTTTTTTCTCTTACCCTCTTTCATTTTCTCTCTTTCTTTCTTTCTTTTTCCCTCTAACTTTCTGTAAATTTGTCTTTCTTTATCTTTGTCTCTTAATTTTGCCCTTTCACGTTTTCTTTCTTGCTTTTTCCTTATGCCTCTACTTCTTTCTTTTTATCTTCATCTTTCTCTCTCTGGACATGGGAACTACACAAAGTGTAATCCTCTTAGCTGGAGTAAATTGCGGAAAGTTGGTTTGAAACCACCACACAAGGTTCAATTCAACGTCTAGTAATGTATTCACATGAAATAGGAAACATATAATCCCATCCTTCTTTCTTTATCCCGCTATCTCAGATGGAGACATTTATACGATGGAACTCCCCAATAGCAGTCTAAAGTCTGTTTAGCGTAGGAATTGTTTTCTGAAAGGCCTTTTTCCCTACCAGAAATATATTATATAGTAGGCTATTGGTAGGTAAAAAGACCTTTCAGATACTAATTTCTACCGTGAACGGAGTATACGTAAGCTTGGTTTAGTACAACAAGAGGTCGACGTTTATTGCAAGTGTAAAATGCGCGCGAATACACACACTTATCACAGTTATTTTTATTACTCCTTCGCTTGTTATCACAACCTAGTTATATGTCGGCGCCGATAGATGTCTAGTCGGGGTTTAAACCTTACTGGGTAGCGCTGGAGGTGGATTTTACCACGACTAGATTTTGGTTATCCTTTCTGCAGTTATTTGTACTCATATACTATGTACAGTAGCCCCATGGCTTCTTTGGTGCTGACTGACAGCTCACAGCTGACTTCTGACAATCAAAATATAGGTATATACCTAAATTTTGAATGTCAGAAGTTACAGCTGCTAAAAACATGTTTTTGCGGATCATTTGGTTCAGCGTAGGGATACGTAATTTGGTCTGGTAAATTTTTAAAGCTGTCAGTCAGCACCAAAGAAGCCATGGGACTACTGTATATATACATAATAAAGGGCCTGAGGTAATAAAATGAAATACCATATAGTTCATATTCAATAGTTTTCCTGTACTTTTTTTTTATATTGAACAGCAAAGAGATTTTATCTCTAAACTTTCAAAGTTGATATCAAATTAAAACAAAAAATTAATTTGTATGCAAAAAAAAAAATTGATTTTTTTGAAACATAAGTACATATTAGTATTTCAGAATTATTATTAATCTGTGTTTTTAATGTCTTACTATCCCAAGCCCTTAAAATGATTGTGTTTATATATATATATATGTATATGCTTACTTATAGAAATATATTGATAGTCCATATATATATATACACTTATATTTTTATACATCCCGGTATTTTTATATATTTATATAGTTTATAAATAAAATACCGGCTTATATATATATATATAGGGGTATATATATACACTGGTATTTTATATATTTGTATTAATATATTATATATACAGTTATTTTTATATATTTGTATATATACTAAAATATTGTAATATTTTATAATAGTAAATATATTTATAAATACTGCTATATTTTATAGTAAAAAATATGATTATTAACTATTATATTTTATAGTAATAAATAAAACTGTACCGGGACCTACAGATTTTTGGAGAGACGTTAAATTGAGATTAGTTTATTTGGTAGAAATGATCTTTAAGCTACGGGTGTATCAGCATAAAGTATTTGTAGCATGCCACTCAAGTAAAATGACATCTACAAACCGTAATCTGCACAAAATACTAAACTGAAATAAAGTAATCCAAAGAAGAGAACTAAAACTGATATAATTTGTGTTCTACTTACTTTAAGCGGATGTTCCCGGATACAAACACCATGCTTCGACAAATCATTCTGCAAGTATGGTGGAAGCGAAGGCATGGCAGTTTTAACAGACATCTGAACCCTTGAACACTTGATGTTGACGAAGGATCGGACTGTCGTTGGTTCGATGCCTCGAGCTACGAGCACTGCTGCCCTAGCGGACTTCCTCGGCAACTCTTTCCCCACTTTTTCCACCTCCCCCCTTCCTTCCTTTTCTCTCATTACATGCCCATATTTGGTCCTGTTTAGAGTCAGAAATAAGAGTATATAACGGGTGACCCCTAGGTTCATTCGGCTGTAGTTCATCATATTATATCCTCGAAGGAGGAACCTCTGCTCCAGCACCTGAAGAAGAAACTGGTGGTCTTGATGTTTGGGTCGTGGGTCTCCCCTCCTCGACGCCGAGGGAATCTCGTCTGATGTACCAAGTATTCGACAAATATCAAAATTCTTCAGACATTTTTTAGTAATCAAGGATACTAATTTTGTTTCTGTTAGCTGAAGCGGCTATAATGTATTCTAAGTCCTAAGAGTGACTAAGTTTAGTTTCTGTGTCCTTCTAACTTAGTTTAGTTAGTCGAAGCGGCTAAAATGTTTTCTAAGTCCTTCAGACTAGTTGCCTTAGTCAAAGAGACTAATTGTGTTTCTGTTAGTCAAAGCAGCTAAAATGTTTTCTAAGTCCTTCAGACTCGTTATTTTAGTAAGAATGACTAAATTTGATTTTGTGTCAATCTGTCTTAATTTCTTTAGTCAGATAGTCTAACTATATATTTTCCCTATGTCCATATAACATAGCGTAAATACAAGGGCTTTTTGCTCTATATGTAATAAGGACCTTGCTTTAAGGTGCCTCTTGTCCATAAGTTCATTATTCCGTTTTAAGTCCTTATGACTTCACAAAATCACATGACGCCGTGGACGTCATGCTCACTTGTTCGAATTTTTGTATGGCTAAAAGTAGGTTGTCTAACGCCTTTATTTGAGAACCTAGTTAAGTCATTATCTCACAGCATTCGTGTAGGCACCCCTCTTTCTGTGTTACTCTTTTGGGTGCGCAAAGTGCGGAACACGGCTAGTTTTGTATAGTGGCCCGCACAGATAGTATTTTAATTTGCCCCTTTTTGGCACCTCATTTGTCCAAGTATTTATAGTTAGTGTGTACTAGATTTGATGTATACTCCAGGGAGTGGGTTATGGTGAAAATGTATTATTGAGTGCTCTGGCAGTACGCACTGGGAAAGGACCGGCCATAGTACAATTTTGTGTTGACACCTGATTTTTAGCCATCTGCGAATGTAATTGACAGACCGTCCTGTTACCATTTATTATTTAGTGTGTCTATGGGACCTTTCTTAATTTCAAATCAAGTTAGCTACTATCTTGGCAGACATTTAGCTTAGTAACACTAAAACTGTAGGGTTTGCAGTTATATTTTTATTAGTAATTAATTCACCATGTTTTCTGTTTAGACCCTGGTGGTAGTCTGGCGCTAGCCCTGCTATTTTGGAATCCAATACTCTCTATCGACTTAACTTCCATTTGACTGATCCGTGTCGTCTTGGACACGTATTCTCCCGTGCTACGGGAAGTACCTATATTTTTGGAGTTGTTAAATCCTATTATATTTGTCAGTTTAAAACTTAACGTTTACCTTTATACTTCTAAGAGTTACATGTTTTCCTTAATCAATTTAAAGGACATTTATTACTGTTTTCTTGCTATCAATTGTAACCCTATACCATCTTTTTATGTTTTTTTAATAATAAATCTATTATTGTTACCTATTTAGTTCTCTTACTCTTATGAAATATTTCCCAATCTCTACTTTGTTATACATTTACTTTGTAACATTTGTCGTTACCTCCTCTACATATTAGAGTGAAGGGAAAGCAACGACACATATTATATTAATACATCTTTCTTCGCTCTCATTCACTGCTGTTGTCATTGTACTCGGCAGCATAAACCGACTCTCGAGTCGCCGAGGCCTGTAGTATCAATTATTACAGCCCAGTTAGCCGATTACTTAGACACGTCCATCACAGACTCTGCCTTAAACTATAAGTGAATAATGACTCTGAGCATGAAACGAATACTGGATAGCTGAGGAGTAGATCATTGGTGTGCTAAGTCAAGGGTCCCGGGTTCTATTCTCGTGTCCAGATACCATTTTTCAATTTACGAATGTTATAATTTATGCTGCTATATTCCTAACTTAAATATCATTTTCATATTATAAGCTTCTCTGATCATGTAGACCTACAATTAGGCGTACACGCTTTAGCTTACTTCCAATTTATAAGAGCTCATTTCAAGGCTGATTAACCTGGACACAATATTGCGTTCGAACCATAAATCCTATTGAAGTCTGGTTGTCTGCACTCTTCATTTAAAAATAGATACATTTAGATATTTTTCATGTTTGTTTTTTAATATTCAAATTATTATTTTATAATGATTTTTTTAATAAGGCATAAAAGTTTCATGGTTTTAACTCTACTTTAAAAAAAATAGGATCCATAAAATCGCACCACGATGAAGCGTTTGATTAAAGTTGCATTATTTACCCAAGTTAGGTGCTATTCGTGGGATGAGACGGGCTCTTAAGAGATAAACTATCCATCGGAAAATTAGAGACACGATCACGCTTGAACCATAAATCGTACCAAAATTCGGAATACTGTATTATTTGATTTTTTTAAGGTGGTATTAAGAGGGGAATAGTTTTTTTATTAAATTTTTAAATAAATATAAATTTAATTTAAAAGCTTTGGATACAAACATAATAAGTTGCACATATGTCGTTATATAATTTTTAGACTTGTTTAAAAAATATTTATTAAATTTAATGTTGTTTTATTAATGTTAAAAATTTCAAATATCAAAGGAAGTAAAATTTATCCTTTTTTCCTATATTCAAATTTAAAATGTAGCTTGTTTGAGTAGTCATAATTTAATTAAGAAAGTTAAATAACAATTACAATATTTATGTTTCAATCCCTTTAAAAAATAAAAATAATAAATCAGTTTTATTGGTTTGTTTAAATGTTTTAAAAATAAGATTGAGAATATATTATTTTGGACCGCGTTTTCTTACAGATTGCCAATGTGGTCGCTATTCCTTTAAACTATCTTCTTCATCCATACTCCTTAAAGTAATCCTTCAATAACCAAGAAATGACATAGGTGTATTAAATTATTTATTAAAAAAACATTTAAATTCAATTAGCATCTTAATATTCATTTGGGTGTGAGTTAGTACATTTTACTACGCGAACTATTCTATCATGCAAAGGCATGCTTTCACATAGCGTCTTTTGTGAGATGGTTGAGCAATGAGCAACCTTTGGCTTTTCAAGTTTTCATCAATATTTGAAAATGTCACGACGATTTCATAGAAGCTATTTCAAGAGGGTGATTCCAGTAGTTTTCAATGAACATTTGGTAATTTATCAAAATACACCTAAATAAGAATGGCTATCTGAATTTATGTTATATTTATTACTAGTACACACTCCATAAGGATATAATCGAATCGCCACAATATTATCGATTCTATTTTTAGAGGAAAATATAGGAATTACAATAATACAAATTATAAAGTGATATATTTATAAATAAGTATAAATTTCATTTAGCATCTCGTAAAGGGGCGTTCTTATTTCGCTACTAACCCATATTTCAGAAGTAAAATTCACATCCTAGTCAATATAATTGTCAAAGACATAGTCTGAAAACTCGAATAGATCCGTGTTGAATGCTAGGTTAGGTTAAATCGTTCAACAATAATTGCGGTAGATCTTTGCGGTGACACGACGCGCACGCATGTCACGACCATGGGGTACGGGAGGCGCCTGGCGAGTCGATGAGTATCTGACTAGAAATGGCATGTGGCGGGTTGATAGATAAAAAGGCCACTGGGATAACCGTCTAGGTTGTCTACTAGCCAGAGGATAATCCTGGCGCCGGGGGGGCCCCAGATGGTGAATGGAAATGTATCCACCTTACTCCTAATCCCAAGAAAAGAAAATCCTACCCCAACAAGCAACTCTTTATTACCCTTGCTACCGCCGGACTCCACAGGGACAACCGACTAGGTTCTCTACGAGCCAGAGGATAATCCTGGCGCCGTGGTCGGCCCCTGATGGGGAATGGAAAGGTAACCATCCGCTTCAAACCAACTCCTAAAACAGTTAAGCCTACCAAACCATTCCCGGACTCAACGTTACCCCGTCACTCACAATCGATCATTCCTACAAAACCAACCTTCCTCAACCTAAGAAAAGAAAATCCTTCCAAACCTCTTTACCACAGCGAGATCATTCACAATCACCACTATTTTCACTCAAAGGGTACTAATTAGGACTCCACAGGGACAACCGACTAGGTTCTCTACGAGCCAGAGGATAATCCTGGCGCCGTGGTCGGCCCCTGATGGGGAATGGAAAGGTAACCATCCGCTTCAAACCAACTCCTAAAACAGTTAAGCCTACCAAACCATTCCCGGACTCAACGTTACCCCGTCACTCACAATCGATCATTCCTACAAAACCAACCTTCCTCAACCTAAGAAAAGAAAATCCTTCCAAACCTCTTTACCACAGCGAGATCATTCACAATCACCACTATTTTCACTCAAAGGGTACTAATTTATAACTTTGTATTTTATTGCAGCTTCATTCAACGGTTTCACCCATTCATTGTTTCACCCTCACATCACGAGGATAAGGGCTAGCGACTGCTGCCTGTAACTCACAAAGCATAATCACCCCTTTCGCAGATGACCTAGCTTGGCGTAACTGTCAAGGTAGATGCTCTGAGCCGGGCAACAGCAGAACGGCGCATAGATAAAAAGTGCGATGTAAACAATAGATCTGTGGCGACTAGTTGATGAATGCCCACTCCACAGTGTGTATTTCTCTCTCTTTATTTCCACACTATTTTATTTCTCTATTTACAATCGGTTTTCTTTCTATGTGCTTATCTATCTCATTGTCTATATTTTCTCACTATATTTTTAATCTTGTTTCTCATTTTAGGCCCTACTTTATCATAAAGAAAGTAATGTAGTCGTGAAAATATTTTACCTCGATATCATCATGTATTCTGATGTTTTATGTAACCCCAAACTCAAAAAATAGGGGTTCACCACCATCCTTGTCAGTCTGTGTGTATGACTCTACCTGAAGCGACAACTGAAAAGATTTATTTCTAAATCTATATTTGAATGTCATGTGGCCATACCTCCAAGCTAAATCTTGAGTTTAATTCTCGATCTTAGATTAAAAATACTGATTTTAGAAAATTCTAAATTTTTCAAAGATGGTTTAAATATTTTGTTCAAAATTAATATCTGGGGTGTGGTTCACAATATTAGTAAAACTGTATTCTTGATTTTTATAGAACCATTAAATTTAATTGTAGTTAACTAAATAATGCATTTTGAAAATTTAAAATGGTTTAAAAATGGCTCTAGCGATTTTGCTAAAAGTTAATATTTGGGGAGTGTTTTACATGATTAGTAACACGTTTTTCAAGGAGTAAAAAACATTCAAGGGTATTTTACTGCTAACCTATTCCAAAATTTAAAATTCTTCAAAATTTACTTTACTGATTCTATTTTAATGGACATGTCTTTTACTTGATATATAGACAGCACCGTATACTTGTTTTTTAGAGAAAAATTAATTTGAGGGCAACTTATTGATAATCTATTTTTGAAAGTTTTGTTACAAACTTTAATATACTTTGCGAGAAAGTATGTACCCCTGTGTCCTCGTCTTTACTTTTTCTTATTTATATCTCTCCCTGATTATTTCTCCTACTATATATGCAAATGTATCCATCTAGCTCCTTCTCTTTATTATGTGTATCTTCATCTTCGTACTTATATATTTGTATTAGTAATTATATATATCTCTACTTTGATACTAGATTTGAGTGTATAGCCTAGTACTAGGTAAACTCTCCTAAGATAGGTTAGTTTGTAAGTCATGTAATGATTAAATACTCGTGTTTAAAAAGTACCAGTTAAAATTGTAATTTAATGAATTTAATTTTGAAAAAATACATGCTACGTTAAATACAGTAATGGAATAAAATTGCTTTCTTAGAATCAGTAAAACGTATAATATAATATGTTATGTTCTTTTTAACTGCCCCGTTTGAAGATTATTTCAGTTTAAATCTTCAATTTTCTTTTTTAACAATTAACTTCTCTTTTCCTTCACATTTCCTAATAAATTAACTTTTCCACCTATGAAAGCTTCTTATAAAGTTTGTATATAGGAAGTTAATTTCTTTAGGCAGCTCTTTATCCATATCCAGTATAAAACGCAGCCATGTGCCTAGAGTTTAAAACCTCTATAATCTTCCACAAAACTGTCAAAAATTAAAACATATATTAAAATTTCAAATCAGCATCATAATTTCAATTAGAGCTTTGTTTTTAAATTTAATCTAGAATAGACTGTAGGTCTACTCAGTAATTTTTTTAATCTAAATTGTACCTTTTATAACTTGAACCGCCTATTCTGAAAAAAAACCCGTCAGTATTGTCTTGTCTGGGGTATGCTGGTGATGGGAGGTCCAGGGCTAGAATCCAGTCGGGTGTACTGAGAGGTTTGTTCCTTCATGATTACCCACTCTCTTTCCGAAAGAATGCGGCTAGACTACACTTCTTATAATTCCACCCTCTTAATCCCTACCATATTAGTATAAATATGTGGATGTCCAGTTAGAGAAATAAGTCGAGAGTATTCTGGTGCTATTTGCCATATTACTTTTATTTGTCTGGTTTGTAAAAATAAAACTATTTATTATTTTGTATTAATTAAATCAGGCTATGTTGCCGTGCATATCAGATACACTTTATTTTCATTCATAATAATATGGAGGAAAGACCGTCCCGTATTGTTTAGAATAATAAGAACAGTATTTTAAATATGGGATAGCACCAACCCCCTTTTTAAACAGATTTATCCTTTGAAGTCATCTTTTGAGTCCATCTTGTTCATTTTCGTTGTCGGCAATCGCTACTCAAGGCACAACCAGCTGGTAATGAGAGAATAGTTGGTCTCGCTCGGAATGAAGATAAAATAAATGAGATATTTACTTAGGCTGGTATTACACTATCACATTTCTGTCAAATTTCTTTGATCAAAGATCTGTGATCAAGAAAATGTGATGTAACTTTGATGACTCCTCAAAGATCTTTTATCACAGAAATATTTTACAAATTTTTGATCACATATTTTCGTTATAGAACATGCTCTAAAGTTTGATCAAAGAAAATGGCGCCTGAAAGATTATCCTGCATGTGCGAATCAGTCATAGCATTTCTTAGGTGTGTATTTTTTCTTTTAATTAATGGAGTGACTTTTGCTACCAAATATTTAAAAGTTTCACCGTTCATGCGTAAATATTTTTGATAAGATTCCGGATCTTCAGTTTGAAGTTCCTTTAGCAGGCAACTGTTAATCCCTCTTGAATTTTGTCTCCCAACCCAGGTAGAATCCACAATCATTTAACAGGTTTTCTTTTAGTTCCAAGCAACAATGAGATTATCACAATAACACTCACAGTCGCTGCACTTGGAATTAAACCATTGGAGTCAATTATTTTTATAACATATATTGTAGCGACTGTGAAAGAAATGTGATGTAGTGTAATAACACATCTTTGATCAAAGACGGCGTTAAATCTTTTATCATATATTTGATCAAAGAAATATATGTAATATATTTCTTTGATCAAAGAAAAATATGATAGTGTAATACCGGCCTTAGACAGAGATGATCCCACACAGAGGATAATATTATTTGGACAGAGATGATCCCACACAGAGGATAATATTATTTGGACAGAGCTGATCCCACATACAGAGAGGAAGCCTTTTCATAACATTTTCATCTTGTCAAAATTCTTTTGAATTTAGGTCAAACTTTGTTGACCATTGTTAATAGCCATTATAGTTCTCCCTGGACTAAGTTAGTAGAATATGGTTTTGAATAATTGTTATGGGGTGTTTTTTAAATAACAATTCGAGGACTTCTTCTTGGAGTCTGAAAACTTTCATGATTAAAATTAATATGTGTTCGTTCTCACCAACGATCTTAATACTAATGTATTCTTAGTGATAAAGTTACTTTAAAATATCTCTTCAGTGAGCTAAAAGCTTAGTACTCAATTAAAATTAATATGTGTTCGTTCTCACTAAAAATCTTAAAACTACTGTATTCTTAATGATAAAGTTAATTTAAAGTATCTCTTAAGTGAGCTAAAAGCTCAGTACTCAACCATTGTATTTTCTTAGTGAGTGAAATTCAATGTTCCGACAGTAAAGAAGAGACTAATTTTCAATCGATATTTCAGAAGGAATTATCATGGACATTATTCTTTTTCCTGGTGATATCTGACTAATTTAAATTTTATATAAATTAATCTCCACAATCCAACATCAGAGATTATTACAAATTTGTATAGTGAAAATTATAGAAAGCGAAAAATGGGTATCTAAGTTTTTGTGTTGGTGGGTATGTTTGTAGGTGCTATAACTTCAAAACAAAAAGACCTAGAAAACTTAAGTCACACTGACATATAAAAATGAAATGTTGTTTGTTTGTTGCTCAAACAGGTTCAAACCACTGTATAATTTTAGGAGAAATATACAATTTTTTTCAAAACAGGAATGTAGTGGAATTATTTCAAATACCCCAATAATTCCTAAATATATGAAATGTCTAAATGAGTTTGGGGAAATAGTCGATTTAGACATTCCCAAAACTTATGTAAAATATATATTTCTTCCTTGGATTCCTTCGATGTTCGCATGGTCTAAGGCGTCACTCTCAATATATTATACCGGGTCTGTCCAACTAGTGGGCCGCATGCGGCCTTCGGAAGCATATTTCGCGGCCCGCGACGCCTTATAAAGTTAAAAAGATGTATAACATCATCCAGGAGTTACTTAAACACGATCAGACTGAAACTGTGTAAAATTTATATATATAATGTACTGTACTATATACAAATTATTATAACACTTTAAATGTAATCTATTATTTAACTAAAGACAAATTTGATACTGTATAGGCCTAATTTCTACGTGTGCGGCCCTCACACTGTCTAGGAATATAAAATGAGGCTCTTTGCTAGATTCAAGTTAGACAGCCCTGGACTAGAATGCGGATGGCAGGGAGATCAGGGCTCGAATCCCGGTTGGGTGTACTGATGGTGGTTTTTCTTAAATAGTTTTACACTCTACCTCCAAGCTAATGCAGGTAAACTTACTCTATACTCAGCTGTCATTATTCCTAGCTCATTAACGTAATTAATACATGATATGTGTGCAACCTAAACAGGTAGTAAGACGCGGTGCTAAAAAAACTTCTAACTGTAGTATAAGATTGAAATTTGTTAAAAAGTTATCTCTATATAACTATATAAAAGTGAAAGCCCTGACTGACTTATCACTAATTCTCACACTTCCCACAAAACTAGAGGGCTGAAACTTGACACAAGTGTTCCTTATAAGCTAATCATTAAAAGTAAATAGGTTTCATTCCAATGTTTTGTGATTAAGAGAGTGAAGTCGGATTAAGTACCCTAATCAACAATATTGCTTTATAAAATCTTTTTAAGCGACTGTAGAGTAATAATCCGATAAGTTTGTTCTAATAATGCCTTCGAAAATATATAGCAATTATTTTTAAACACATAGATGCTTCTAAGGGGTAGAAAAAAATGTATACAGACAATTAATTAAAGTATGTAATTTCCCTTTAATATTCAACTCCAAGAGACGGTATAAGTCTGTAGTTTATATTTTGCTGAATTTTTTTGGCGTATGTACTGTCTGTATGAGTGAGAGGGCCAGGCCCGGGGCAGTGTGCGGTGGTGGAGATTGGTGGGATGGGGAGAGACCTGTCTAGCCGCGCTCAGCTGAGAATTCCCCAGGCAGTAGGCAAGGGGGCCTGCCTAAAAAAAAACTCCCCATGAGAAACGATACATTTTCTCCTCCTCGCGGTGTTTCTCGGGTAGCTTTAGAGGCCGGTACACACAGAACGCTAGGCTTAGTTAAAATTTGCTCTGCTAACTCTTTAGAAAAATAGCAGCCCATATATTTAAATGTGCTGGTTCACACAGAATGCTAAGCTATGCCTTGCTACGCCACGCTATGTTTTTTCCGATTGGCTGGCCGCGCAATTTTTCGATCTCCCATCTTGAGCCATCTTACGTTGCGCATGCGCATAACGTAACTTGGGCTCCGTGTTGAACAGACGCAGTGCTGGTTTGGTGAAAATAACTAAAGAAGTGTTGAAGTTTTGTTTTCAGTTTGTTTCGTGTGTATTTAAGTAATATTCTATTTAGGTTTTATATTTAATATATGTTTTTATATTAAAATGGAAGCGTTAATTGAACAAGTAAAACCTCCACCTCCTAAACTTTAGTTCATCTTCCAAACCAACTGCTAACAGCAGCATCTTATTTTTATCATTACTATAACCTGAACTCAAACAAGACATTTAGGAGAACGCCAGCATAACTGAGCTTCGATGGAGCAGACCAGAAAGAAACGACACTGAATTCGAAGGGAAAAGAGGGACCATAGCTTAGCTTAGCTTAGCTTAGCAATGATTGTGAAACCAAACTGACAAAGTTTTAGCACAGCATAGCTTAATCTAACTCCGCTTAGCTTAGATTAGCATTCTGTGTGTATCGGCTTTAAGAATCATGCCATTAAGCTTCAAGCAACAATTCCTCATTTTCATCCAAAAATCAATACTAACACAATATCCCGTGTGAAGAACGAGCACTCAGTTAGTAATAAGTTGATCTTTGTGTCTTCTAAACTTTCAAATATATCAAATACTTACACATTGTATTTTAAAGTGATCAAAATAACCTTAATCAGTCATATCTGCTAAAGTTATTATATTCCCGTTTAAATGACGATGTGCCTAATAAGGAAACAAAGAGCGAAAAAGATTCACATAATAGGTGGCCAGTGCAAGTTTTGATATTGGCATTGATACAGATTCAAACTGTTTTTCGAATCTTAACTTTTTTAATTATTGGTGCTTTGAACCTGTAGTGGGTACTATCTGGTTTTTAGCGGAGAGGTTTGCTTCTACTGTAGATTCGTTCAAAATTTCGCATGTTCTGCCTAAGAAGAAAAAAAATTAAATCCTTTCACTTATGGACAATTTGTGAAATGGGCCTATAAAGCTGCTGTAAAACTATTTGCTGAATTTAAAACAAATAAATAATAGTAACTATATTTATTCTATTCAACTATCAGCGTGCACTGTGACACGTCTATTTGAGCTTATAACCACAGATTTAATTAAACATGATTTATTTTATTTACTAACAGTTCACAGACAGATTAATAAAATTATATGGTTAGCATAGCTCAACAACTAGGCATTTTTGTTAAAATAAGCCACAACAATGTTTCAAGTAAAAAGAAATATATGCAAATCGCAATAGTAATTGCAACATCTACAAGAGCATATATTTTTAAAATTCAAGAACTAAATGGTCGGGGGAAATTTTCTAATTCAAAAGTTAGCCAGCGTAATCATAGATGTTATTCGTGAATTGACAGGTTTTCTTTAATTATGACAAAAAGACTAACAATTTTTGTCATTTCTGGAATATCAAAGTATAATTCACCATACTTTTTAGGCAGGAGGAGACATAAGTATTTGAGAAATGGTTGAATTTAAGGTACAAATATAAGATTGATGGACCATAAAAATCAAAAGTGCAGTGGATAAACGCTGGGTGATCGCGATACCTTGTACAAGTTTGTAAGTCTATCGGGGGCCAATAAGGTTGCCGACACCTGCTATAGACCATAACGCTAGCTCATCAGTGAGATAAGTAGTGCTAAGCAGTGAACATTCGTCGCAGCTTGTATTGCGGGTGCAGAAGATGGCAAGTGAGCAGGGAGAGGATAGGAGCAGATACATGTTTCTTTTTGAATCTTAGTATGCACATAAAACACTACTCTCGAATAAGCTTTATTTATTTCTAGCATTTGAAGTTGTTGAATGTGTTGATGTATTGTTTAATGCGAGTGAAACCACGGGCAAATGATAGTTAATTATATAGCTTCTTTGGAGGAAGAAATGGATGGATAGATGATTTTTAATATCCTCCAGACAACTCATATTTTACTTAACGAGCTTAATTCACCTAATAAATACAATATGTATATTTCTACCCTTATGGCGAAAGAGTGATACCTTGTTGGTTTTTTGTTTAATATTTCCAAGACAACATTTTTTGAAAAAATATTAAAAGACTTTTATGTTGCAATTTATCTTACAGCAAATAAATATTTGATTTTGAACCATATGGCATAAAAAACCATACATTTTAACTCTGAATTTAGCCCTCCTATATTATAAATGTTAAAGGCAATATGTGTAAATCAGGAATTTTATAAAATGCCCAGGCTTTCTGTATAATTCCTAAGTGGTTTTAGCAAAGTATGAAATAAACTAGTTTTGCTGTTGTATTTCATACTTTTCGTAAGAAATTTATAGAATAACCAGTCATTATATGTTACCAAGAAAATACCTAACCTAACCTTAACTTAACTAACCATTCTAAAATAACCTAACCTGACCAACTTAAATCCTAGGAATTAGGTGAACCTGCAAGACAACGGCGCAAGACTTACACAGAACTGGATCAAATAATTGACAACATATTCCGGGACTTCAAAAAGACAAAGAACTTGAAATAAAGTATGAGATACAACAGCAAAACTTGTTTGTTTCATTCTTTGCCAAAACCATTTTGGCATTATATAGAAAGCCTAGGAATTTTATAAAACGCATATGTTTCAAACATTACCGGTGACATATATACGAAATGTAGTTATAACACATTATATTTTACCATACATATGATTATTTTCTCAGTTCTACGCCTAGTAATGCATTTACCTGAACACTCATAGGTAGGATTGGGATGTAGAAACATTGAAAGAATAGTAATAATAACCCACAGAAACCCTCAATGGTTGTTTTTTTCTTATTACAGTTTCACCTAGTTTCATTCACTGATGCATATATATATATATTTATTTATATATATATATATATTTCAATGTGATATTTTATGTATTTACTCCAACTCTTGAAGGGATTTCTATAGTACCATTGTTGTGAGTAGAGACATTATTAAATAAAATTAACATAGAATTGTTCAGAAAGTGTTCCCGACCACACCTAGTAGTCTCGAGTTTTAAGGGGCATCGTGCCACCGTCAAAGCTAGCCGAGGATTTTTTTTTTTCTTTGTGTAATCTCCAGGAGGGGCGCCTACCAAATATAGTTCAAACCCCCCCCCACACACACACACACACACACACACACACACACCACTTTTACTATAGATTATATTATATTATATTACAAATATGTGGTTTTAAAAGTCATCGTCCTTTAGTGGTTATATATTTATTATGGTTTATGTCTAATGATTTTTACTAGAGTTTAACGGAATTGTGGATCTTAAAAAGCCTCACCTACTTGGGGATAAAAATCTTCACTCTGCGGTATTTATTATTTCTAATAATACTGGCATTTCTGTATTTTTAAAAACCAAGTAAACAAACCTCAACTATCTTAGAATATTCTGTTAAATAACTTACTTCATTTGTTTGAGTAATATTAGAGCTATGTTTCTAACAATTGACCCTAATCTAAGAACTGCCACATTTTGCGTCAAACCAGTAGACCATATAGAATGATCTGTGACTATGTAACTTTTCGACCACCGAATCTCGACTGTTTCTCGACTCGTCCCTTGATTGATTATATCAAGCGAGTTGTCAGACGCTTTAGCCCACTTTTGTTCTCTGCCTTTGCATTAATTCGGATTATAGGGCAAAGGTGAATTTAAGGAAACAGAAGGACGATATAGAGAAAGAAGATTTGGGGGAAGGGGGCATCCTATTGAATTAAACTAATTGGTACTGCTACGAGCTTATAAGGGAATGGGGCATTATTTAACGTTCCTTTAAGGTTATTAAGAAGGAGATTATGATAACTATGGCAATAAGAAGAGGAGGGCCCTAATGAAATCAAAAGGTAAAGGGGGATATGCGAGACTTCCAAGACCTGCGACTTTGAGGTTTAGAAGAGGCGAACGAGAGAATAGGTTTATAATCTAAATATATAATATTATATTAATCCCATTTTATGTTTTATTTATAAAATGGGGTATTATATAAATTTATTTAATATAAAAGTAATTCAAATTAAATATAAACTATATATTTATAACTATGATAGTTAATAGAATTATTTAATAATAAGAATTAATATATATGATATGTATGTTAAATAAATAAAAGTTACATTTCTTTGTTTGGAAATACTTTTAGTCCATCTCAGGACCGGTTAACCGGGAAATTATATACAGTATCCCGACCAAACCATAACACGTATATAAGTGCGGTTTTCTGCAGTATTCACTTGACAATAGCTAACTGTTTACCAGTGTTTTGATTTTATAATATTTTTTAAATGTAGCTGAATTTATTAAAATATGGTAAAACAGTTTCGTTGATCTTAATAACACTGCTTTCTAATTTAAATTAAATCTTTGTTTTAATTCCCTTCTCCTTATTTTATATATTTTTCCTTCTATGACGACGACATGTATCGGGGATTTTTCACCATCTTCAAGTCTTATCCGTATTAAAGATGATAGATTTTACATCATACTATTGGAAAGTTGTGATTAAATCGATTTTTTCTCTTTTTGCCCTTCAGTAAACTACCCTTAATTCTAGGCTTGGATACCCAATTCCTAAAAACCCTCGGGGCAGCCCTATGGAAACCCTAGATACCAAGTTTTAGAACGATCGTCAAAATAGTTTAGACTCTAGTCTGAGGTACAGACAGACAGACAGACAGACGGAAATTCAAAAACAACTTTTTCGGATTCGGGGTGTCGTGAAACGTCAACATTCATCAAAATCTCGAGTTAGATTTTTTGATGATCACAATACTTTCTCTAACTGTAAAATAGCGAGAAAGTAAAAATATATATAAAATAAGTAGAAGGGAATAAAAACAAAGATTTAACCATATTGTCAAGTAAAACAATGCCAAATTATTTTAATATTATCTGTTGTGATCCTAATAAAAAAAAATTTAGAAGGCTCGTTCTATGTTTCTAACAATTTATTATTATCTCACAGCTGTGAAATTTCGCGTTAATTGTTATTGAAAAGGAGGTAATCCCACTTTTTCTCACACACACACACACACACACACATATATATATATATAACTCCAAAATAAAGGTGAAAGATATCAATATATCTAACATGTATACATATATATTAAGAAATTTAAAATGTTAGACTTTTTGAGCATATTGATACCTTTCATCTCTATTTCGGCGTGAAACGTATTTTGAAATAACAAACCACTTCTCAAATTGAGTGGGTTTTCTAAACGTCTGCAACGCGTCTCAGTGTCACGATAAGCAGCTCTCTCTCTCCCCCTTTTGTACCCTGATATATTTGTTGGGGAGGATCATGCATTTCCTCCTTTTCTAAACCCTTGTAACCAATCCTGCTCCCATCCTCCCGCCACAAGACAGAAACTCAAATTTAATGCATTATTTTATTTATACATATATATATATATATATATCCTACTGGTGGGTCGTTTCAGCGATGGCTGCAGATTATTGCACTAAAATGTTTATTATACTTTTTATTGAGAAAGGATCTATACAATAATCACTCACTTTTTAATTGAAGGTTGACTCGTCAAAGGACATCAAATTTAGGCTACTTAGATATTTAGTTTTCGGTGTGTAAGTTGAAAAAAAACACTTATATTCTCCCCCTTCACGACCCGATGAGAACTTTAAAATTACCCCTCTCCCAGATCTTTATCCATTCGTTGCGCCAAACCACTCAAGTAACAATTGAGCTGATATTATTTTTAAACAGGGACAAATATGTTGTTTACCAATGTACAGCTATACATAAATAATGGTTTCCATGGTGATGTAAACAAAGAATGATTGTACAGATGAACCACTGCCCACACAGAAGGAAAAAATGAAAAATTCGCAAGGAAAATTGGGTTTTAGTTTTAGGAAACTATTTTTACCGGCATACTGATTCCATAATCTTTAAAATAAGTGTTGTTTGTCAAAATCTGTTCAGTCATTTCCTTGTAATTTATGTTACTGGAAACAGGATTATCAAATAATATGTAATAAGATATATGATAGAGAGAGTGATAAAATGTGATAGTGAAAATAAGAGTGTAAGTGTTTGATTGTGTGATTGTGTAAGCGTGTGGGTGAGTGCGAAAATGGGAGTGTGATTGTGAGAAAGTGAGAGTAAGAGACTTATAATAAACAATTGAGAGAGATCGAGTGTGAGCGAGTGAAAGTGAGAGTATGTTTATGTGTTATAGAGATAAATACTGGGAGAAGAGAAAAAGAGTATGTGTGAGGATATAGAGTGGGTGTGAGAGAAAGTGAAAGCGTGTATGAGAGAGAGAAAATAGTTAAGGGATAATGCGTGATAAAGTGTGTGAGAGAAAAAGACAGAGTGTAAAATGTTGGGGAAGATATTGTCTGAAATAGAGAGAAAATGTGAGGGCGTATGAGAGAGAGAGAAAGTTAGAGCGGGTGGGATTATTTTATAGAGAATAAATTAGATTGAGAGAGAGTGAGAGAAAGAGGTAAAGCGAAAATATGTAGAGAGCGAGTTTGAGAGAAAGAGAGAAAGAATGGATTAGATTAGAGAGAGTAATATTGAGAAAGTAGGATTGAGATAACGAGTTTTAGTTATAGGGAGTTTGAGAAAGAGCGCGTTTGTGAGAGAGCATTCAAGAGATAGAACGTTCGAGAGAGATCGCTTGAGAGAGAGAGAGAGCTTAAGAGAGAGATTATAATAGAGATAATGTGAGATAAATTGTGTGCTAAAGATTGTATGTGATGTAAAAGAGTGTGTGAGAGCGAGGGATGGAGTGTGAGGGAGAGAGAATGAGAAAATATTAGAGAGAGAGTTTTATGAAGGGAATGTGTGTGTGTGTGTGTGTGT
>CABFVX010001731.1:22566-72054 GCA_902151425.1 Timema shepardi
GTGTGTGTGTGTGTGTGTGTGTGTGTGTGTGTGTGTGTGTGAGAGAGTGAGGGTAGGGAGTGTGAGAGAGTTTGTGAGTCTGATAGAGAGAGTAAATGTGAAAATTCAGATGTGGTACACAAAACATCGCGGTACTTTGAAATCTCATTCCCTCAAAATTGAGTATCAACATGGTAACCTAACTAAACCTATTGTATTTGTAATAATGTGAAAAGACAAAACATAGCTTTTAAATAACACATACTCAAAATTAAGCGATAAAATGAAAAAGTAGCTTAACTTATGCGTTTGTATTGTGTTACTATTTGCTAAATAAACATCACAACCCATTATTTGAATAAAATGATTATCAAAACCCATTATATGAAGAAGAAAAAGGAACACAAAATCTAATATTTAGATAGTTAAAATTGCTCTTTTTAACAACATTCAAGATCATTTGATTGTTTTTGAGCTTATGATACATACTAAAACAAATTTAAACATCATTTTATCAGGCGCGAAACAAAATGTAGATAATTTCTCATGAACTTAACAACTTCACCTCTTACATTTCAAATTGCGCTCAATAGTATTGATTTAAATGCGAATTAACGTTAAGAGCACTTTAATAAAAAATAAGTGTTTCCCCAGCTTAGGAATCTCAATTCAGATGTGTTATGACCAGCATCCAAAGAGAAATATTCATCTAAAGATAAAATTGTGATGCGTTTGGACCAACAAATAAAGATTGAGTTATTATTTTTTCTCCAAAGATATATATTGTATTTGGAGATTTACAGCCATGCAGCAAATAACGGTTTCCATGGTGACCAAACAAAGAATAAAAAACTGAAAAATCTCTGTGAAAATCGAATTTTCGTGGAAAAATATTATTTTTACCAACATCATGGACTCTTAACCGTTAAAATGAGTGGTCGTTTGTCAAAATATGTTCAGTCATTTCCCCGTAATTTCTATTACCAAAAACGGGCTTATGAAATTATATATATAAATATTATACATATCCGACTCCTATTTACTATAGTAAAACAAACAAACTTAAATATAAAGTAATTAAACTACTTTTATATATTCATACGTCAAGTTATTTGCCTGGAAGCACCTATTTTTTATGAATAGTATTAAAAAAACTCCATGGCGTAAGCCCTAGATCAAGCCATAACGATCAGGTAGTCGTTAGTGAGCATACTGTTAACATTGGCGGTTAGAGGGTGTCATGTGGTCAACACAGTGATCCCTTCGGCCGTTAATCTCAGTTTTCTAGACCAGAGCCGCTACCTATTTATTCAAGTAGCTCCTCAATTGTCCTCATGAGGTTATGTTTGGTCCTGTTCTAGATCCTCTGATTCACAGACAAATTCTGAAAGCACCGGGGATTAAACCCGGGACCTTTGGATCGTTAGTCTGGAACTCTGACCACTACACTACAGAGGCGGTTAGATAGTATTGATACCTATATAACAATACAAAAACAATAGAGTATATATGAGCAAGGGGAGTTCATGAGAAAAGATTTATTTTCTAATAAAATTGTGAAAGTAACATAATTAATTCTATTATTCGCTATTTCATGCGATACTCTCACTAGATACATTGGCACCCCATATAATAGTAAATTTAAAACAATTAACCACCGTGGGTATATAAAGATTTACTTTTCTCAGACAATAGAACAACATTATAAAATAAACGGTACGGAACTCCGCACGGACTTTCTCGCTCTATTGCTTAAAAATGGAGATATTTACTCAAAACTCTTAAATTAAATAATATACATTATCAAACCCAATTATAAATTGCATTATACTTATGTAAATATTTTTTGAGCCCCGGTTTTAAATGTAATAATTTAATAATTTTATTTTTAAAGAATTAATGTCTTAATCTGTATGTTTGGACCGATAAAAAAGATAAATATTGGGCCTACTAGGGTTAACACTTCGTATTAAAATTTCGACTTCCGATTAAAATTTTCGACATTTTATTAGATGTTCCACATCTTCATGTCATAGTACTGCTATTAAATTCCTCATTTATAAATTTTGACCAATAAAAAATTATGTAAATATTGACTATTGAGTCTAAAACGGAGATATTTTATTGTTGTACAACCATTTCTACTGAGAGGTTTAAGAAAAAACAGCATAAACTTTTTGAGAGACTTACTTATATTTAATTACTTTATGGCCGATATCACCAAACTACAGCCCGCGGGCTACATCCAGCCCGCCACAAAAATATATCTGGCCCGTACCAAGATTTTATCAAAAAACAAATTAATTGTTTCTCTTTGTTATTTCTTAACCACGCAATATATTTGACTTGTCCAGTTCCTGTCCATACTTGTGCTTCCCCCCAATACACCAAGCCATAGTGCTGTAGGAATTACAAACCCTCATTTACAGTCGCGTCGCAGGCGTCATTCATTATACCTACAACAGAACGGCTTGTGATGATTTTTAGGTAGTTATAAGTCTCCCTGCAGAGGATTATTAAAGAAAAGTCCCGAAATATGTTACCTAATTTTAAAAATAGGTATTTATAGTGACTAATTAGTATAAATGTAATTTATTAAATATAAATTGATTCATTTCTCACAGATAGGAATCAACATAAATAACTTTTATCAAACACTGATCGGCTTTGGAAAGTGGCATTTTTTTTACAGACGTGACCGGTCATATGACTTGAATCTAAATTTGCATGGTGAAACAAATTTGATTTGTGATCTATTTGCGCATGTCAAGGCATTCATGGCAATAATAATGCTACTTGAAGAACAGGTGAACGCTACTTTGGCCTGCGAAAATGTGTAAAATTTATTATGTGGCACGCATAGCAAAAAGGTTTGGAGACCCCTGCTCTATGACATTGGAGAATTATTGCGTTAAAATTTAAGTAGTATCTCTTTACAACTAAAGATCACAGAGTTGTATTAATATATTTGCCAATATCTCAGAAACTGTTGGTTTTATAAAAATATATTTCATATAAAAGTATTTTATTTTTATTTTTACTACAATTTTGCAATGAAAAGTTATTTAGTATCTCAAATAGTTACTGAGATATGGAGATTTCAGCTTCTGTAAAGTACCCTAAACGTCATTTTCATGGGAAAATGAAAATATCCAGTTTATTTATTATCTTAATCAACACCTATATACGTATTTTAATCAAAACCTTTAGAGCAGATTTTGAGAAAATCGATTTTAAACTAATCTTAATTTTAAATTTAAACAGACATACCACATTGCAAATACCACTTTGTAGGGTTCGGGGGGTCACGAGGCATCGCCATTTATCAACAATTCAGGTTAAATTTCTTTTACGGTCGCAATACCTTTAGTTTTCTTTAAGTTAAAAAATATATATTTGCGTATAGCTCGAAACTTATTGGTTTTATAAAAATTTGTTTCGAATAAAATATTTGTATTATAAGTAGATCTACATATGTATAATGATAAATAATTTCATATCTCAAATAGTTCCGGAAATATAATAAAATATGATAATTTACGCATCAGACCGGAGCCATTAAAGTCATATTTCTGAGATATTGAGCGTATCCATTTTGTTTGTAATATTTAAAAATGTTAATAAATGAAATGTAATCAAAATTGTTCTAGCCGATTTTGAGAAAACCGACATTTTCTCTTTTTTCCCTTCAGTAAACTACCCTTAATTTTAGTGTTGGATATCCAATTCCAAAAATTTCTCGGGGCAACCCTATGAAAACCTTAAATACCAAGTTTTAGTCCGATAGGTAGAATAGTTTAGGCTCTAGTTGGGGGTACAGACAGACATATGAAAATTCAAAAACAACTTTTTCGGATTCGGGGCGTCATGAAATGTCTAGATTAATCAAAATCTCGAGTTCGATATTTTTGACGATCACTATACTTTCTCTACCTCTAAGATAGCGATAAAGTAAAAATTCAGTAAACAAAATCAGTTTGGAAAGTCAAAATGCATTAAATTAACACCATTTATTGATTATTTAATAGAGATCAAGGGGTGCAAACACTCCAGCCATCCCTGCACCCTTACTACATCAATAACTAACAATATTATAAAATTTATTCGGTGTTGAAGGCAAACAAAATTATGTCAGTATTTTTTAAACTGTCCTTCATACCGCGTTTTTACTCTATCTTGGTTTATCTTTACAGCGCAAGTAGTAAAAAAGACATCAGGTCACACAGGAATCTCGTTCTTATATTCAAGCCATCTCACTCCGGATTACTCGGTACTAATCATCGTAATTACCGCGCCGTTAGACTGACGAAACAGCGAGAGAGAGAGAGAGAGACTAATGTAAAATACTTTCATGTTGCGTCATCGTATGGCGTGATTCGGAGTGAAAACCTAGGTCATGTTTATGAATAGTAGGCCTTTGTTTTTTATACTGGCATTTATACTTTATTATTTTAAGATCTTCCCATCCGACTGTCCATCTGAGCTACACGTAGCCTTGACTAAATAATCTGAGACGTGAATAAATAGGGGGAGTCTTAAGGAAATGCATCGGCGTTAACCTTTAAAGAGTATAAAAAAGTGTACTTGGCCAGAACTTTTTTGTATCAGTTTTTTTTCACCGCGTCTTACTACCTGTCTGTTTAATCACCTTTAACTACATTAATTTGGTAGGGATGAGGGCTGAGCATTTAAATGAAATGTATCTAAATTCTCATGAAGGTAACGCAGGAGTCAATTTACGAAAATTAAAAACATTCACAGAATACCCAACCGAGATTCGAACCCTAACCTCCCCATCGCCGACAAACTAGGCTTAATGAGCTTGACGTTTTAGTTTGCTTGTCTGCCGATATGTTATTGTTACTACTATTTGCTTGTCACAGGGGTCATTAAAGACTTAATTTAAGGGATTTTAGATGAGTAAGGTATCTTAAAAGATTTGTTCATTTGTTTGGGGTAGAATCCGTCAGTTGGAAATGGACTAGTACACTATTCATGCTTCTATTTCTTCAGTACTTGCATACTCTTTGTGGAAGACCTGTCTTCGACCGGTCTAGAGTATCGTGTTACCTTACACCCAAACTTTAAAACACATACGGTAATTAAATGGGGTCGGTATAAAAAAATCTAACCCCATGGCTGTGCTAGCTATTATTTTAACATCTTCAAATGAGTACCCGCCTAGGTGGCGTAGTTAACTAACGCGTTAGTTTCGTGTTGAGCTAGACTGTCGAGGATCGGGTGATCGAGGTTCAAATCTCGCTCGGGTGAACCGGAGGGGATTTTTCCTTAATGGTTTTTCACTCTTCCTCCACGCAAATGCGGGTTCTCTTCCTCTAAATTCAACCCTACCCATTCGTAATCCATTAGCGTAATTAGTACTTGAGCGTATAAACTGAACGGGTAGTAAGACGTGGTACTAAGTGTTACTCAAAAGATTATCAGTTTTATTGTTGTATATAGGCTCTTGGCGTTGCATGACTCCATCAACGGGACTATATATATATATATATATATATATATATATATACATGATTGTATATCCTAGTGAACCAAACGCTCGTATTGTCTAGTTTGCCATTTGGTCGTAATTTGAATCCCAACAGAGTGTAATGAGTTTTTTTGTTCTCCCTAAAAAGGTTTCCCATAATTCCTCCACCCAATTTGCGGGCGCATTTATTTGAAATTAAATATACCTACTCCCTAGCCCGTAGGTGTAGATGTTCGTGTAGTCCGCATGGTATTAAGACGTTGTGCATATTAAAAATAGCTATAAAACAAGAGGAAACAGAATTAGTAGGGTGGAACTTTAGAAGCTGTTCCCGCATTCATTAATCGAGTGCCACTGATAGGCATCGAATCTAGACCTTCCTTCTCATTCGTTGAGGCTAACCGCTTCACTATCTATACACAGACTGCTTAGGGATTCGATTCGAGCATTGAACTAACTGAATGGGTGTATTTCAATGGCATGAATCTCAAGATCTGCATATTCATTCCTTCAACCTGTCTCTGCACTCTTCCCCTTTCCCCCCTACATTTATCCCCTCCTCCCCCCAGCCAACAAGCTGCTTAATATTTGACCTTGGCCCAGTGTCACAGCTCCCTAAAAAGTATCATGTCGTCAGCCAATTATCGGCGGTGTAAGGTAACCTGAGGCCAGGTGTAAAAAGAGATGTTTTGTTTCCTTGTTGATTTATCAGCACATCGGATGCTCAAAAGCGGTCTCTTCGTTTTATAGATTTTTTTTATTATTCCTTTTCTTTTACGTATATATTTATTTCTTTTTGCTTCGCAACTTCCTTGCTCTGAGAGCCATTCTTTTCATTCGTTCGCTAAACGTCGGTCTCTTCAGATGCTTGGCACCCGATTTACGGTTTTTAGTATTTGTCGGGGTAATCGCGTGATGTGTGTATTTGTTTTTTAATTTTTAAAAGGTTAATTCATTAACACGTGTGACTTGTAAGACAAACGTGAACAGTTTTCTTGTTTAAATATTTTGCGCTTGGACCTAGTTGTTTTTATTTCAATTTAATGAGTTAAAATAAAATTACTTAAATCAGTGTTTGAGAATGTGACTGAATTATCAATAATTACTCGTAAAAGAGTTTTTTTGTTTGAGCCTGCTTGTATTAAAAAACATAGTGTATTTACAAATGAAAGAGTAAATTGTGCTGCTATACTTAAACACATATTTTATCAACTCTATTATCAAACAAGAAATACAAATGTGACTCTTTACGTTGTATAATTTTTTTACACGAATAGTGTGAAAAAAATTAATTTCTTTAAATATAACATTTATATATATAATTTCGTATATTAATTTTATACCAAAATATCAAATTTCACACAAAAAATAAATATTTATTTATTATTTCATTATTCTTTCGTTTGTAAACGGTTGTGATTTAATTTGTATTATTTTCGCTTACAACTAAAAAAAGAGTAATATGTTTCGTCCCTACGTAAACGTCGAAAGATTTGTCGTGTTCTTAATCTGGATTCTACTCTATTGTTCAGGTATGTCTTTACAGGACAATTATTACAGTAGGATCGTTGTAAGAATCGTTTTTTTTATAGAGAGCATATACAAACTTAAGTTAGAATAGCCAACATTGAAAAAAATATCGTATTTGTCTTATAGCTCATAAGAAACCGTTACAGAACATAATACTGTCTTATGAATACATTCAAGTAGATTTAGTTTTTAATATATCTGTTTTCAGGTGATGCTCTTTTAATGGTGATCTAAATATAATTATAAAATAATTACAGAAAAGAACGCAAAGACGCTCATCTTAATGTTTTGGTTCAAATATTTGATTAAAAATAACAACTTAACATGGGAATCGAACCCAGTACCTTAGAGTAAGCAAGCCAAAGTTCTTACCATTGAGCCAAGGAAGTTTTTCTTATGCTCCAGGTCGCATATTAATTATAAATAATGATTTAATAATAGATATACTTTTTTAAATATTTCATTATATATGACCTTAATAATGAAATGGATCTGGATGGTTCCGTGATGGTTCAGTGGGGATTTAGAGCACAGTATATTCAGGAGATCCACAATACTAATAGCAAAGAAATCTTAAGCTCTTGAGAAAACAGTTCTTAAACGACTATATTAAAAGTATTTAGTTTTTCGTTAGTCTTTTATTGTAATGATTTGGTACCAAGATGCGGAATATTTGTAGACATATCATTAAAATAATTATATACAAAGAACAAGCTTGGACTTAATTTTCCATTAGGTTACTAAAGAAATCTAGTAAATTCATAGCTATTTCTTAGGTCCACTTCTGTAAATAAAACTGTGACGTTTATAAGATGATTGGGTTTGAAGTTTAGCTATCCGAACTAAGTAAACACTTAGTTTACATAAATGATATTAGGATAAAATAATTGAATGCTATATAATTGAAATAAATATCTAGTGTAGCTGTGTCCGTGACCAAACTTAATTTTCACATTTATAGATTAATCGACTTAACACTAGGTTAAGTATGGCCTAAGATTTGTTTCTGTTGCAATAGATTTGGTGAAAAATGTATAATATAGCATCAAATCTAAAAATCTATCTACCATCGAAGTGAACTTCATTATTTACATTAAACAACTACATTGGAAACTATTGATTACATCCAAGTTATATATAATAGTTTTTTCCTTCCCACACAATGCTACTATTTTTTAAAATCAAGAATTAAATCCAACAATTTTAAATCTATCTCAAAATTTACCCTATATTGAGATCTGGCATAAAACCTCAAAATGTACTATATTTTGCAACCTAGCACCAAATGTCAACACTAACTATCTGAAAAAATTGAGCATAAGTTTTAAAAATTGAGTATCCATTAAGATCAAGCATAAAATTTCATAATCATAATATTTGTAGATATTCAACTTTAAGTCTCAAAATTTACCCCATTGATATCAAGCATCGAACCCTAAAAATTTACCATTTAGTGGGATTGAGTATCAAATTTAAAAATGTACAATTTATAAGGATAAAGCGTTACATGTCAAAATATATCATAATTTGATATTAGGCATCAAGTTTTAAAATCTACCATTCATTGGAACAAGCATATTTTTTTTTAAATTTACCAATCCATTGAGATTAAGCAATACATTAAAAAATGTATCATTCATTCAGATCACGCATGAAATCCAAAAAACACAATCTATAGAGATCAACAATCATATTTCAAATTTACCAACTATTAATAAATAGTATCAAACTTCAAAATATACTATTTTGTTGAGATAAAGCAAATAATTTCAAAATTTACAAATATCTATATTTATCAAAAATCATAAAAAGCTACCACCCATTTATATCAAGTTGCAAATTTCAAAATTGTATCTTTATTGATATAATTTATTACTTCGAAAACTCAAATCTTACCATCTATTGAGACCAAGGATCTAATTTATACTCAACATTTATCAAGATGAGTATAAATTTCAAAATTTTCCATCTATTTAGATCAAGAATTAAACCTGACAGTAATTTATCATCTATTGTGATCAAGCATTATAAGAAATTACCATTTACTGAGATCTAGAATAACATCTTGAAAATTAATGTTTTTTTTTTTTAAATCAAGCTTCAAATTTTAAAATTAACCAATTATTAAAATAAAATATAAAATCTCAAAGTTTATCAATAATGTAAATCAGGCATAAAATCTCAAAATCTGTCATTAATTGTTATCAAGTATTAAATTTCAAAACTTACAATTCATTATAATTATGATCAAATTTCGAAATTTACCATTTATTGTAATCAAGCATCAAATTTTGAAATTTTCAATTTTTGTGATCAAGCATCAAACCTTTAATCTACTATCAATTCACTGACCTTTATAATATCTTACATTTCATATCAAACGTTGACCGGTTTCTATAATTCGCTTGCCCGCCTCTGTGGCGTAGTTTGCTCCCGCGCTTGTCGTGTTGAGCTCGACTGCTGAGTACGGGGAGATCGAAGTGCGAATCTCGGTCGGGTGAACTGGGTTTGGTTTTTCCAAAATTGTTTTTCACTCTCCCTCCACGCAAATGTGGGTTCCCTTCCTCTAATTCAACCTTCCCAATTCCTAATCCATTAGCGTAATTAGTACTAAAAACGTATAACCCGAACGGGTAGTAAGACGCGGTGCTAAATGTTATTATTATTATTATTCTCTTACGTTGCTTATCAAACGTTGACCGGTATCCATAGCTCGCTTACATTGATTACTATCAAACTTTGACCGGTCTCTATAGCTCGCTTATGTTGATTATTAAACGTTGACCGACGTCTATAATTCACTTATAAAGAGTATTTTATTGTACAGCATGTGAGTGAATTAAGTTTTCTCTTCTCCGCCACCTTGAACCACTAAGCCACGGCAATGCGCTTGAAATCTCTAATAACAGATGATAGGGGGAAAAACTATCGTACGATGTTTGACGTCACGTTTTTTGTTGTGACGTTCAGTCAACAAGTTGAGATGTTATTAAATATCTCCGTTGTTTTAAGGAATAAAGTTACTTCAAAATGTCACGTTATCTGACGTGTGTATGTAGTATTGTTTGTTTACGTACAGATAAGGCCTTTTATTGTAATGTAGATTACAGAAAACAAGGTATTTGTTGTCGATCTAGGCCATTTTGTTCATATAGCAGCATGCGTCGTGTAGTGAGTATTTATTTGTGCATTCAACATGCACTCTTTAAAATAGGACACATATAATTAAAACTTTTTTTGTTGTTACCGCGTCTAACTACTTGTTTGGATTTGGCACGTATGTAATAATGCCTCTAATGTGCTAGGAATAAGAAAGGTTAAATTTATAGAACGCATACAACATTTCGTGGGGAGGGATCGGAAATCTATTTAGGAAAACTATTCTCAGTGCACCCGACTGGGATTTGAACCCCGATCTACCCGCTATCAACAGTACATTATAATGTGAGAGTGATTTCTTAAACCATTCGACCAATAAAGTTGGTAAAATGTTTCATAAAATTAGATTCAATTTATATTTTGATTTATATTCTATAAAACAAAATAAAAGTTAACTCAAGCCTCTAGTATATTTGCTATGTAGTCTAATCATACGTCGAGGAACAACGTTTCATGCTATTCATTATTAAATCTCAATCGGTTTAGTTACCAGCCAATTTCATAAGGAAGAAATTTAAAGAACGAATAAATTAATTAATTAATTAATTATGTATTTTAGCATTCGCTGGTAGCTGAGGCAAAATGACAGTATAAGAATTCTGTTTACATCGTCCAGTTGGAATCGAACTGTAGCCTCACCTTTTCAATTTGTCTAAACCTAAAAGAAGTGGGAAGACAAACAAAACCGTGCAATTAAAAACAAACAGGTTTTAACCACTTGCTTATGTAATAACAGTTAAGAGTAATAGTCGGAATAATGCACCCAATGTACCCTGAATTCCGCTTGAATTTTGAACTAATGGACGTATCTAGGCCAAAATTAAAACACATACACTATTATAGGGTCAAGATATCAACATGTTTGAAAAGGTGAAAGAGTTCTAATGTGTGCAGCAATTTGAGTAATGTAGAGGATGGTCAGGGTTGGCATTTTAAAGTGTAAGAAATCAGTTATCAAACGATGGGACTCAATCAAATTTTAGACACACTGTATATACATAAACAGGCACTAAACCAATAGGGTTGGATTTTTATTTCCATTTAGCCTACATATTTTTATGACAGAAATAATGTTAAAACAAGAACGATTTAACGTAATATTTTCTATATAAGTATGTAATCAACTGTTTCCAAACTGGGGTCGAGATTTTCTCGTAAAATTCCTTCATATTTATCTCTACTTCCACCGCTATTCCTCCTTCATTTGCTTTTATTCTACTCATAACATTCGCACACTTGCTATTATCTTTTCCTCCCATCTCTTGCACTCTTTTTCTTACATACTTCATTTCCATCATTCTTCTTGGGATTATTTTCTTTCCATCCTCATTAAATACCATACCATACCTTCTCACTCCTGCTTTCTCTATCATCATATACTACCTGTACCCCAACTATTTCCCGGGAAAACTTCATTCCTTATTCTGTTTCTGTTCGTGACAGCTAACATGCTCCTCACAAACTTCATCCCCCTTAATTCCCATGGCCTACACTTTCCTGATCCTTCTTGCATGCTATGTAGCTATAGGTAAGTAATAACAAAATGCTTAAATACACTTATAAGATTGAACACGCTTTTATTCGGCTGCATATAATAAAATATGTTTGGTGACGCTTGCCTAAAATATTTTAATTATGAGTGATTCTGGGCTGTTTCCAAGGCTTGAGAGGACTGTGATAGTAAATAGTTTCATACTATTCACTAAATAACTTTCCACCTGCTTCGGTGCCCGCGTGGTCCAACGCGCTACTCTCTCTGTAAACTAGACTGCCGATGACGAGAAGATCGAGGTTGTAATCTCGGTTGGGTTTATTAAGGCTTTTTTCCAAAATAATTTTCCACTTTCCTTCCTATAAAATGTGGGTATACTTCCTTTTAAATATAACCTTTCTTATTTCTAAAAACCATCAGTGTAATTAATACATAAGCGTATAACCCGAACGGGTAGTAAGAAGTGGTGGTGGTTTCCTTTAGATCCATCCAATAACATACATTCGTTCATAATAGTCATTTGTGTGTGGTTTTCCACTGGTTTTCTAGGGGTGGGAACAGTTTACTGGTACAGTCCTGTCAAGCCTTGCTTTCCCTGGCAACAACCCAAAAACGGCTAATAATTTCAGTTCTAAAATATGGTGGCAAAATTTAGTCAAATTTTTTGAATAAGGAACTAATTTCAGTCAATTTTAAGAAAAAATTGTAAGCAAACAGTATATCTCAGGGAAATTAAATTTAAATCAAATATTTTTCTCATGACTCATATAATACATTAAATATATATATATATATATGTGTGTATACAAATACATATTTATTTATATATACATATATATGGTTGTAGTAACCTGCTACTCGTTCGGGTTATACGTTTATTAACTATTTACGTTAATGTACTCGGGGTGAGGAAAGTTGAATTTAGAGGAAATTTACCCTCTCTTACGTGAAGGGGGAGTGTAAAACCATTCCGGAGAACCAGCCTCGGTACACCAACCGTCTGAGATTTTAGCCCCAATCTCACCTTCACTGGTAGTCCAGTCTATTGATAGAGTCATGCCTTAGACCATTTGACCACCGAATCTAATAAGGACAGTGTTGAATGACCTCTTGTTGAAGGTACGATAAAGACAGAACAGGTGATTCTTTGCAATGAATTGACTCGTTTGAAAACGTCCCTTATAGGCAGTCCTATGTCAGAATTGTTCGTTTAATAATTCAGATAATTGAATCCCAGGGAAAGAGATGCATTAGAAAAGGCTTTAATTATAATATTGTAGTATTAACAAATCCAGGTCGGGGTTACAATTTCGGTTCGGTGTACTGATTGTTTTACCTAAATGGTTTCACAATTTTCCTACACACAAATTTGGGCACATTCATCTTAATTCTACCTTCTTTATCCTTACTCATTTATTGAAATATGAGTATAGCGAGGATGGTTAGTGAAAAGTGAAGATGAAAAATACTTATTCCGTCTGTTTCTCAGCCTTGTTACATAGGCAACCTTTCCAGCGTTTCTGTGTTGCGTGTGAACAATAAAGTTCTTGCCAAGCGAACAGTTAGGGTTCTACATTGGGTTCTTATTTTAAAAGTTTTTATTAATTTGCCTCCTCATTGCTTCTAGTACTTGGGACCTCCTATCCTATGGCTGGTCGCACATTTAGTATAATGGTTCCCTAGCCTGTTTCTTATGGTTTAATCCCTGAACCGGTTCATTTTGAGGGGTTTTTTTTCAATATAATCTCCATAATTTTATTGAAATTGATATCATTTTCAAAAATGTGTCTTTGACTTAATCAATATAAAAACATTCTAGTGATTGATGAGTAAGGAATAATTTATTGTAAATACACCCACACTTACGTGAAAGAAGAGTATAAGTCCATTATGAAAAAAAAAACTGCCTCAGAACATCCGACCTGGATTATAACCATGACCTTTCCATTACCAGGAAACCGTACTATATTATCCCGACATTTTGTCCGAGTGCCAACCAAAACGAGTGAGTTTCTTTTTACTTTATCAAAAAGAGAGAGTATTCTAGTCGTGAAAATTCTCGATCTCGAGATTAATACGACTCTACGTTTTATGTGAACCCGAATCCAAAGATGTGGATTTTACAATTCTGTATTTCCCTATGTGTATGTGTCTGTTTGTTTGTTATTATTAGGTGATATTATTGTGTCTGTTTATTTTGAAGAAAATTTACTTAAGATTGGTTTATTAAGAACTTACTCTTGAACATTTTGTTACAAGCTGTAATAAAGTTTATACTATTGTGTCGTCCCATTTATTTATACACACCCGCCTCGGTGGCGTAGTTGGCTAACGCGCTTGTCGTGTTGAGCTTGACTGCTGAGGACGGGGAGATCGAGGTTCGAATCTCGGTCGGGTGAACTGGGGGTGGTTTTTCCTAAAATGGTTTTCCACTCTCCCTCCACGCAAATGCGGGTTCACTTCCTCTAATTCAACCTTCCCAATTCCTAATTCATTAGAGTAATTAGTACTTAAAGCGTATAACCCGAACGGGTAGTAAGACGCGGTGCTAAATATATTTATACACTTTTCTTTAACAATCACTTTAAGAAGGCATTAAGAACAACAAGCATCCAAATCATAGGATTTATTTGTTTAACATCTAACAACATAAACTTTTGCATCTATCTATAAACGAGATTGTAATACAAAATACAGAAACATTTGAAACCAGAAAATGTTGACTATAATAGGGTGTAAGTAAGCAGGGGAAATTTAATAGTAAAGAAATGGAAGAAAGGGCAGATGACCAACATACTTTTATCTCTGTTTTGTTTGTTGTTTGTTGCAGCGGCCGCCGGCGTGGAGCCTGGGATCGATCTCCTCGACTCCCTCCAGCTGTACAACACCAGTCGACCAGGGGTGAGCTCTACCCTGGGCTCCATCGAGGGACGACGGGCGTACTTCCTGCAGGGTGAGTGTATGCTACTGTGCATTACACGCTACACACTACACACTTACACACTTACACACTACACTCTAGCTGTACAACACCAGTCGACCAGGGGTGAGCTCTACCCTGGGATCAGTCTAGGGGTTACGGGTGCACTACCTGAATGAAAGTGGACCATAACAAGACATTTCCATCAATAAAAAAAACTTTGAAAGCCTTTTCTAAAAAAATTTACTCGGATAGCATTAACAATTCAACTACAATAGTTATAATACAATTCACAATCTTGAGTATTTTACACAAAGCTATGTTCTGATTCAAGACAGATTATTCCTACAACCCTTTCAAACGGGCTTGTTATTTCAGTACATATAAACCCCCACTGGCAGGAAGTCAGTTAAAGACGTAAATCTCATGTCCAGTTTGGCAGTGACGGGAAGGATATGGTTTGATTTATTGGCAGGTGTACTAAGGAGGGTTTTGCCACTCTCCCTCCACGCAAATGCAGGTACACTTACTTTAAACTCTAACTTCCTCATCTTTAACCTCAGTAGTGTAAATGTAATGATAGCCTGGACAAATACTCGGCCATCGTATATTTATCAGATGTCTTATGGTTTATTTCACAAGAACTTGTTGCACACAAATATATTCTCTACAAGGCCCAGACAATTTCTTTACCTATTCACTGAATAAATATTTCTGATATTGTAATCATTATTTCAAGGTTCATTCTTCTTTAAAATTTTTACCTACAGTACCATTCGAGTCAAAACATAAACAAACCATTTTGAAACGTCGTTTTAAGTGCTTCTTTTAACTATTGTCAAGTTAGTATTATAATTTAATCCTAAGCGTCTGTGGCAAAGCTTTAATATTTGTAACATGTTACAATACAGTTGTACCCACAGTTTAACACACTGTAGTATATTATAGTTCACCTTTTATATTCATTCTAAATAAAGTCAGTCTTTATTAAACTTTATTTAATTTTAGAACCATAATCAAATACAAGAGTCCACCGAGAATATAAAATATAAGATAAGACTTGAAAAGAAATTTGTAATTTATTAGAATGTAAAAAGTATGAGAACATTAAAGATTTTTTTTATCTTATATCGCTCCTTACCGCCAAGCATTTTTAGGAAATAATGTTTGAACAAAATCGATAAAATGGTTTTAAGTTTAGTCCAAGGTTAAAAAAAACAGACAAAAAGATGGACAGTTGTAAAACCAACTTTATTCATTTGGGAGGGGGAGGGAGGGAAGACATGAAAACTCAAGATCCATCATAGTTCGAGTTAACAAATTGTCACGATTATATTTTCTTCACACAGGAAAATAAAAAAAAGGAGATAGCTGGCTACATTCACATTCCATGTATTTTAAAACATAATGTTCATTCTTGTCAACCTTAAAACGGATTGCCTAAGGTAAAGCGTTTCCACGAAAGCGACTGGATACAAAACTTATTGGGAGCTCTGTTTGCGCATGTGTGTCACCGACTTTAACGCGCGAGATTATTATTATTAGCACTGCGTCTTACTACCCGTTCGGGTTGTACGCACTTACGCTAATGTGTAATGGTAGGGTTATTGTGATATGAAATGGAGGACCTACAGTTTAACGTGGAATCCGAACCACGGTGGAGGCCTGGCATTCCCCACATTCACAAGATGTCTTGTCAGAGGGGAAGGAAGGGTTTGGTATTCAGATAAATCTTTGCCGGGACCGAGGATTGAACCCCGGCCGCCAGCACAGAAGTCTGTCACCTTACCCCTAGACCGCCAGGTCACCGACTAACGCGCGAGATAAAGGCAGTTTGTTGCCAATCTAGTTTTGTAATTTGGTGCATAGGTCTCTTCCTGACTTAAAAGTAGTGCCTCACCCAAGTGCATCGTAGTTGCACACGTGTAAGGAGCACTAGAAGTGCCGGCTCTCACACGAGAGATATAAGAGGAGCTTACCGCTCTCTTTGTTTTTTAACTTGGTCATTTTGGTTTAGTGAACGAGATGGAAACTCGTGAAAAAAACTTGCTAGATATTTACTTCAGAAGCCTTGACAAACTAGCCTCATGATGTACTTGGCTATGAACCTAGTGGTCCCAGGTCCGATTCCCGGCTAGTACAATGGTTATTTTTCATGAAAGGGAGTTAACCCAGCGGTCACCAGGGTCTGATCAATTATGCTTAAGTTATGTTTAAGATCATTACTGGTTTTTCAACTTCATAAACACCATCATAGCATTATCTCATTGCGGGTATGTCATTTAGACAACTTCCATAGGTGTACCCTGGGTAACGTAAAAGTCTACACACAGAAACTACCGAACCAGATATTGTATCTCTCCCGGTCAAAGATGCCATACGATTAAAAAAAGCCTTGACAATCGCCGGGTTGAACAACCTTTCACGACACATCACACCCCAGTCTATCATTGTTGACCGTGGACTAAAATCGAGCTAAGACCGGTTCGGTGCGTATTTGACCTCCTGACTTTTATATGGACCTTCATTGACTGGCGAGAAATGTATCTGCTCGGACACTAACATCTTGGCGGAAAGCCGGTACTATATATTTTATCTTCCCCACCTTGTCTTCTTGTATTTCTGGTAACGTTAAACCTCTCTTCCTTCATTCAAAAAATGCTAAGAAATCATGTTAAGAATTATATCATGTTCTTATATTTTACTAGTCTTGAAGATTTATCTTTGGATCTAAATTTTAAATATATTATATAATTTCTACTTGGATTGAATTTGTTGTTTTTCCTTTGTGATCAAGTTAGATAGAGACTACTACTAATACTGTATTTTATTCATAGTGAATATCCGTTATTCACGTGGTTTCAGACGTCAGTATCGCGATATATATCAACATTTAAAACTATGCCCAAGATACTCGATCAATTGTGTTTAAATTTTTATTCAAATTACTTGAGATGCGCTATTAAATGAAAAACCTTAATGAAACGGACTACCAAATCGAAAAAAATTATACACACACATCGTTCGGCCTAAATACAAAGAATGTCTCAGGCAGTTTCGTTCTAAATGGTTCAAGCATTTGGCAGTTATCACGGAACAAACATTTGGAAAGACAGATTTCATGCCAAATGGTCAAATTAAAACGAGCTCACTATGATTGATCAACAAACTTTCCGGTTTTTACGCATATTATCACCCAACACAGCTTGGTCATCGCTGTGGGTATGTTGAATTCATAATGAAGCAGACATTTTCTAGATAGAAATAGGGGGCAGCTATCCCCTATGGGTGCCATTTTGAAAATGTCTTGAATTGTTTCAAAATAATAATAATAATAATAATAAAGAAGCTGAAGTTAAGAGCATAAACGTTCTCGTACGCGTTGCAACGTTTTTGATAACGTCCTTACAGGAAATGAAGCGGTGAAACACGCTTATCTTCCGCAACGCCTATTTTTCACCTGACATTGTTTGATCAATACCAGTTCCCCCTGGACCTTTCTCTCCTTAATTCTCCTTCCCCTTCCCGACTATCCCCCCCTTTATGGTCACCCTCTCCTTGTCAAATGTCAACATCATAAATAATAGGCGTTCACGGAAATCTATTACTAAAATGAAGGCTATTTATGTCGAAACTGGACTTGTTTCTAAAATGCACCAAGTCAAAAATCATGTGTTTTTTATGTATTTGTTTTTAGCACACTGTCTTATTACTTGTTCTGGTTGTACGCATGTGTACTAATTACTCTAATTTGTTAGGGATCGTAGAGGTCTAATGTAGTGAATGTGTATTTACACGGAGAAGAGTAGAAAACAACACTCAGTATGCCCGACCAGGATTCGATTTCCAATCTCCCAGTCATCGGCAGTCTTGTCTAATGCTAGAGTGACACCTTAGTCCATGTGGCCACTGATGCAGTTAATAATCATTATATACATTGTTGTAGAAACATTACCCCAAAGATCATAAATGAAATAATATAAACTGTTTCTTACTCTATGGCATTAGGAACTAGGAACACTGGTACAGAAAAATTGGGAAAAGAGAAACATCATTGACTACCAAAGAGCATAAGAATCAAATTCAATTTCAAACCTGAATTAAAAAGTAAATATATTAAATTATAGCTAAGAAATTATTGGTTTTATAATTTTTTATCTCAAATAAATTATAATAATAATAATTCTTATTATTATCACCGCTTCTTACTACCCGTTCGGGTTATACGCAATATCAAATAAAATGTTTTTATCTTTACTAGTACAACAACTTTACAATTATAAGATATTTCGTATCACAAATAGTTGCGGAGAATAGATGAAAATTGGAAAATTTCCATCATGTAAAGTATTCTAAAAGTAATTTTCATGGGGAAATGAGAGTTGCCATCTTGTTTATAACAATACATAGTGTCTAGCTAAATCATTTAATCAAATTCGTTAAATCTATTTTCGAGAAAATCGATATATTTTTTTTTTTGCCCTCCAGTAAGCTACCCTTAAATTTTAATTCCAAACACCCCTCGGGGGACCTTATAAACACCCCAGATACCAAGTTATATCCCAATCTATAAAACATTTTCGACTCTAAGCCGAGGTACAGACGGACAAACAAACAGGCGGCATTGTGAAAACAACTTTTTTTTTTGTTTCAAAGGCTCATGAAACGTCGACATTTATCAAAATCTCGAGTTCAAATTTTTTGACGATCACAATACTTTCTCTCCGAGGTGTCGAGAGAAAGTAATAAGTGATAAATAATCATTTCATAATTATATATATTTCCCTGATAAATTTTTTGTTTTAACACGTGAAGAAACCATAATTTTTTTTAAATATAGCACCGCGTTCTACTTCCCGATCCGGTTATACGCCTAAGTACTAATTATGCTAATGGATTAGAAATTGGGAAAATAAAATTGAGAGTAAGTGACCCCGCATTTGCGTGGAAAGAGTGTGGAAAACTAATAGGAAAAACCAACCCCAGTTCACCCGATCGAGATTCTAACCTCAATCTCCCCGTCCTTGGCATTCAAGCTCAACACGAAACGCGCTCTTTAGCCAACTACGCCACTGAGGCTGGTCATAACACTGTAGTTTGATCATATTTTTGGGTTAAGTGGAATAGTGCCTCTAATAGCTTGATTAATCATTTGTAAAATGAGATATTTAGGGCGTCGTCAACCTTAATGTAAAAATTCTTACTATTCTATATTTATTTTGGGATTGGCAGCTCTGACATTCCAATTAGTTTCCAGTTGAGACATTAACAAAGAAGTTAATTTGTTTAGGGAAGCCAGTATCTATTGAGTCTCATATTTCATTTTACTTAATCATAAAACTGTGGCAATTTGTACGTTGTGTGGTGATTTTTATAACCAGCCCATTTTACAACCCATCCAGACTATCTGAATTTAATTATTCTAATGTAGTAGGAATGAATAAGGTAGAATCTAGAGGACATATACCCGAATTTTCGTGGAACATGAGTGAAATCCATTTAGGGAACACTATCCTCATTAAACTCACCTTGGGTTGAATCACCTATCTTTCCGTCTCAAAAATCAGACTAGATGAGACTGACGCATTTGTTGAGGTGACTAACTAACTTACAAAAATATGTATCACATGAATTACCAACTAATATAGCTTAGTAGGTTACGCCCAATAGTGTACATACAAACACCCGCATAGGTAAAGCACGTGGACTAAATGTTAGGCTCATATAGTCTAGCTAGTCGAGGTTTGTCAAAGCTCAAATTCTGGCTGGGGTAGTAGAGTAGTTTTTTCCTTAAATGTCCCTTCCTCTCCCTCTATCCAAATACTAGCAGATTTCGATTAAATATCAAAGATTTTATATTTGTTAGCTACGGCTATAGCCGCATCTAAATGTCATATTCTATAAATTGATAAATGAACGGGAATTGAATCCGGGACCTTTGGTTTAATACGCCATTGCTCTAACCACTGAGATATCCAGGAGTTGTTCCGTGCTCAGGGACTCTTCCTTAAAATATAAGTGAAGAATGTCTCTGAGCACGGTATGACTCCTGAATAGCTCAAAGAAATAGTATATACATATATTCTAAATTTTAACTTCCTCGTCCCTAATCAATTAGTGTAATTAAATGCATACAGTCTAGATGTGGAGCACATCCTTGCCATGGGTACAGGCCAAATTAATATATCCATAAATATCATATTTTGCCATAAATAATTGGTTTGCTCTAGCTCTCCACTTCTGTATCCTGAACCAATTTCTTTACATCTTTATAATTATTGTTCTTACCAACATTTTCCGCTATCTGATTTATGTGTTTATCTTGCATTCTTTCCTTCAATATACCCTTCTATAATTAACTTCGTTTACCTATCATGTCTTGAGTATGTGGCTGATCGTATTAACCCTTGGTTTTCATAAGCATTTCAATATCTTCCTATCTTTCTTTGTACACACTTTGGTTTATTATCCATCATATTTTCAACATTCTTCTGAAGCACCACATTTTAAATGCTTCTAATAGTTTCTTCCCAGGTCTGCCAATGGTCCATGTTACATTTCAATACACATTCCTGGGGGAATCTTTGCTTTATTTATAGATTAATTTATGCTCTTTAAGGTCATATTATATCTTTGTTCTATGAACGCCCCTTTTTTTCTGTGCTATTCTACTAATATCCTTCTTGATTATATTATGTTCTGTTATCTTACTTCATAGTTCCTATATAGAAACATTCTGTTACTGGCTGTAGCTCGACTCCTAACTTTGTACAGTAATATTACGAAAACCTTTATTTGTGGTCGCATGGTAACTCTCGAAATATATTAGATTGCCGGTAAGGTGAAATCAGGGCTTGAATTCCGGTTAGATATAAGTATAGGGGTTTACCTTAAATAGCTTTACACTACCTTTCCACACACGGGTACATTTCATCTACTTCATACCTTCCTCATCGCTAGCCAGAGAGTTTAATATGTATTATTCCTGGACGGATGCCTACAAAATAAGAGGGTAAAAACATTTTTGCCTGCTGTTAATAATATGTTACAACCCACACTTGTGAACACGTGCACTGAATGTTAAACTCATCTAATCTGCTTTACTTGTGACAGGGAGGCTGGGTTTCGAGTTCTGTCTGGGTATACCGAGGATAGGTGTCCTTTTCCAATAACCAGATGTAGGTACATTTACACCTTCAATGCAAAATTAAAGCTAAATTTATCTGAAAGATTTGTTTCCTTTTCGAACTCAACTATAAATAAGCTATGTTTACTTTGTAAATATTGTTTTATATAAAAGGAAAGGGAGTAGAGCTGACAGTTCAGTACGCGTGCCTTGTCAGGTAAATAATGAAAGAAAAAAACAACCTTATCATTGCACACATTTATAAAAAAAATATGTACCTAACCCTATTTTGTATTTGCTTAGGCGTCTTTTTCTTTCTATGTCCTCCGCTATCAACTGGCACCTTAAGGCGGTTCATTTTCTGTTCTCTCTTCGTTCTTCGAAAGATAATGGAACCACCCCCAAGAGCCCATTATCCAGATCCTCCCCTTCCTTTTGTATTCTCGTGTCAGTACTTGGTTTTCTGCTCCCTTCTATTCGTTATTTCTTTGGTTGTTTTTTTTTGTACGTTCTAAGGATTTATTGGCTAGAATGTCGATTGCGGTCTTTAGGAAGCTCCGTTCGATGCCAGAAGGTGTCCTAAAATGTGTTTGATTGTTATTTTTACTTTCACTCTACACCTCGGAGAAAAAGTATTGTGATCGTCAAAACAGAAAGCAAACTTGAGATTTTGATAAATGTTGACGTTTCATGACCTCTTTAAACCAAAATGTTATTTTCGCGATTTTGTCTGTTTGTCTGCACCTCGATCCAGAGCCGAAATTATTTTTCTGATTGGGCTAAAACTCGGTAACTGGGATTTTCTTAAGTTCCCCCCCGAGAGGTTTTTCGAATTATATATCTAACCCTAAAATTGAGGGTATTTTACTAAAGGGCAAATATAGTAAAGGTGATTTTCTTGAAATTCGCTCTAACGATTTAGATTAAATTTTATATCTAGACACTGTTTATAATTTTAAACAAAATCACAGTACTCATTTTCTCATGAAAATGACTTTGAGGGTATGTTACGAGGGGATAATTTTTCCATTTTGATCATTTATCCCCAACTATTTGAGATACGAAATAACTTATCATTGTAATTTGTTATACTATTAAAGATAAAAATCTTTTATTTGAAACATATTTTTATAAAATCAATAATTTCTTAGCTATAAACAAACATATATATACTTTTTAATAATTCAGGTCTTTGAAAATTTTTGGTTCTTATGCTCTTTGGTGGACAGAGATATCTCTTTTTTCTCAGTTTTTATCGATTTTAATGCAATAGAGTAAGTAACAGTGTTTATTATATCATTAATGCTCTTTGGTGTAATGTTTCTACAACAAAGTATAGACCTATTATTTCGTTCCACAAATCTTACGAGTTTTTAGTAAATGTTTTTTTAAGACAAACTAGGGAGAAAGTCAGTACTATTTATTTTTGTTTTGGCATCTCGTACTACTACTCGTCTGGCCTAACCAAACTTAAGTAAATTAACGGGTTAGAGATAAGGAAGTGTCAACTTAGATGAAATATACCCGCATTTGAGTTAGGGATGACTGGAAAAAAACCTTTATTCAACCAGCCGGGATTTTAGCCTTGACATCACCGTACCTGCAAGCCAGGCCAGGTCAGACTAATGCCTTTGTCCACTGCCCACTAATTTGGGGTTGTCAATCTATTTTAAATTCAATCCACGGTAACTTTTTTTTTTTAGGAATTATTATAAAGGACGGCGTATGAAGTTTTTGTAGCTACAATTTTTTTTATGTCTAGAAAAATTCGCAACAGTGGCCGAGTGATCTAAGGCATTGGGCTCGCCTCATACTTGATTGCCATTGATAGGAAGACAGTGACTCCACTGGTGGGTGGGCTGGGGGAGGTGTGTTTCCATATTTGACCTACCGCTGAAATCTCTCCATACTAACTTGAGTGCATTTCGTCTAAAAGACTAAACAACCCTTTTCATATTTATATAATACAATATATGCTTTGTTTAGTAATTTATTTAAAAATAATATTAAGCCAAAATAGAGAAAATATATATTTTACTTTCTCAAAGTGAAAGTTTTGTAATCTTAAACATTTTCGTTCTAGAGATTATTATGGGCCTTCAAACTCAAAAAAACAGATCTTACAATTCTATCTAATCTCATGTCTGTCTCTTTCCGTTCTTTCATCCATTCGTCTTTCTGTCTGTCTAAATGGAGTTACAACCAAAGTTTGTTGGGTTTTGTTTAAACTCGATATTTATATGTTATATTGACAAACCTTAGCCTCTGTGGTCTAGCGGTCAGAGTTCCTGACTATAAATACAAAGTCCCGGGTTCGATTCCCAGCTGTTGCAGAATTTTCTGTGAATCAGTGGATCTTAGTGGGGGTAAAATCTAGCCTCGTGAGGACAGATGAGGAGCTACTTGAATAAAGAAGTAGCGGCTCTGGTCTAAAAAACTGAGATTAATAGTTGGAGGGTTCATTGTGTTGACCACATGCTGACCACATAACACATCTTCTCCAACATACGGCGGCCGCTGGTTCGGTATAACTTGCATACGGGCTGATGACATAGAGTTTTCTATTGTCATACTTCAAGGAAAAATTGTGATTTCAATTCTATATCTAAAATGAAGGGTTTTGACTTATTTTTAAAAAATCCGAAATTTTTCAAAAAATATCAAAAATATGTATTCAAAATGGATAGCTGGGAAGTGTTTTCCATGAAAAATAAAACTGCACCCGTATACTTGTTTTCTTAGGGAACAATTACTTAAGGGATGATTACACATGAACATATTTTGAAACTGATTGTTTTAAATGGCTCTAACGAGTTATTTAAAACTGAAGTGTGTTTTATATGAGTGAAAAAACACGTTTGCTTTTCTTAGAAAATCTAATCTAAGGATGGTTTTCTGGCTTTCAAATTTTGAAAACAATTCCAAATTATAAGACAATATGGGAAAGTATATGATACCTTTTATGAAGGATAACAAATCTTAATTTGAATAAATCATAACAATTATTTATTTACAAATCAAAATTAGGAGTTTAATATAATTTAAATATATTGCTTTGATGTGCCTATATAATTATGTTTGTGAATTAATTATATATTAGACAACAAATTAAGTTTATTTAATTTATGATTCTAGTATTTTAAATCGTAATATAGTTAAATTAATTTGGGATAAGTTGGTAAGAGACATCACACTGATATTAAAGCTTATTTTAAAAATATATTAAATGAAATATCTGATTTCAGACGACCCGCGGAGGCGGAAACGTCGAGTGATGATAATGAAATGATCTATTAACGCGATTGAGTTAAAAATGATATGGCAAGAAAGTATGAGAAATAAGTTATTATTTATGAATATTTTTTTTTTGTAGTGCAGGTTGTTGGAAATAATGTTGAAAGGAATCACTACACGTATATTTATATATATTGAAAATCAAAGACAGTTTATTTCGACAACAATTTCTCAAGTTTTATCAAACAGATTTAATATATTTTTAAATAAAATAGTATTACTATTAATTTAATATAAGATTATCACATCAAATCTTTCGTATTTTTCAATAAATTATCCACAATCTATATATAATTTACGTTATTAGGTGAATATTCAAGACAACGACATTATAATGTTTTTGGGGAGAAAATCTCACTTTATTCTTTTATACTCGCATATCTGAATGTATCTCTCTTTAAGTTGTTTATGCCATTAATCAGTAGTCTTTTAAATTACTGTTTAACAACCGTTCCCAAATTATTATATGTTGAAATATTTCATATTTAGTAAGATATTTCAAGTAGTTTCGTTACATAGCAAAGTTTTAGTTTACTTTCAAAATCTTTTGAGGCTGCAAAGGTAAATATGGGTTTCGAAGTCTAAACATGGAGATTTGTGTTTAGACTTTGACCTTGACATTTCGAAGCTTCGCACAGCCCTAATAATTTATTAATATATGTATAGTTGGCCCAGTGTGTCCCAGTACCCGTTAGGGCTATACGCACACATCATCTACTAAAGCCTGCACTAGTTTTTTTTATTACTATTAACCACCGCGTTTCTACCAGTTCAAGCTATACCCTAATGAGTCATGGATGTAAAAGATGGAATTTAGAGTGAGTGTACACAAATTTGCGAGGAAGGAGTGTGTAAAACCATTTAGGAAAAAACACCCTAAGTACACCCGACTGGTATTAGAATACTGATCTCTCAGTCATCGGCAGTCCACTTTAATGTGAGATTGAAACGTTAGATTATACCATCCAACCACCTAAGCGGGCTTGTTCTCTCTAATATTTAAAAAAAAATTAATTTGGTTCATCGATATCCAAAATATATTCAGTATTTCTATCTAGAAAAATAAACACCGAATCTTGAAGACATGTTGATAAATGAAATGGGTAAAAAATTGACGTCGGCGTCAGGATGAAGCAACAAGGCAGACCGACGCCGGAACAAATCTTTCATCCTCCCTATCAGAAGCAATGTCATGGAAAAACATTTTAAGGAAATAGTCAGTTGTTTTTTCCAACGGGGCTGCGTGGGTTATGGGAGTGATCCGCAAACGGTGGGCCGTGGCACACTGGTGTACCGCGGCGGCAAATTAGATGTGCCATGTGGTCCCCGTACTTACTAATATTTTTAATGTATCTGATAAAATTAAAAGCATTCGCGTGAAGTTAGAGTTATGGTTTGCACAAATTATTAATGGTTTTAATGTAATGTTTCCAAATGTTAAAGAATCAGGCGCAGAAAAATAACGTCAACCTTTACTCTTTAAAAATTTGAATTTTTTCATGAAAAAAAGTAATTTATAATTTCTTAATTCCAAATTACAGGACAGCCGTAATATTGGGCGCGTAATAGGCCCTAGGCTGAGGTCACTTTGGATACACGCTTGCGCAAGTATTAGGTTCCGCAAGCGTGCGCAAACAGCTTGCGCGTGTACGAACTGGTCACATTGGTTGCAACTAAGTGCAAGTAATCACTTCCAGTGAGCTGTCAAGATGGAGTCATCAGACGAAGAAGAATTTGTGATGGAAAATGGTGTGTTAAAATTTTTAATGATGAATGAAGAGCCATTTAGGGAAGAATGGGTTAACGATTATTTTAATAATGGGGAGGAAGATGGAGAATATAGCGAGTTCTAAAAACTGTAATTCAGTGTATGCTGGCTAATGTAGACGTGATTATGAAATGTGTGTGTTTGTTGCATAACATTGTTGATAGAGAAGGCAGTGCAGAAGTGGATTGTTATGTTGCACAAAACCAAACACAGCTCCTTCGAGACTACCGGCCAAATGATAACTTGCGCAGATACCATAGAGCTACTGAAAATGCAATTAAAATCAGAGATGCTTTTAAACATTACTTCAATACCAAATGACCCAAACATTGTCCAAACTTTCATAGGCTAACTACTAATAATGAAGCATAACTATTCAGTAGGTAATTATATTATTTTGTGATTTTTAAAACCATAATAATTAAGTTGAAATAAAGTTTTTTCACCACTTTTCAAATCTATCATTACTTACTTGGAACATCCAATATGGTTCCTATCTCCGCTCACAGTTTCTTTATAATGTATCTGTTGCTATGGTTTTTAGAAGAGGCATCCCGGATGGCCCTTCTTGCTTCAACACATGCTATTACCATATACATTTACGTCGTAAACACAAACACACAAGGACAAAACTATCACCTCTTGAAAACAACGGAAATAAAATAACTCTCACGTCGATACAGCAAGCGCGCATGAAGAAACCAATCTATTTGATCCGCTGTTGCACGGGCACAAGCTTGTACAAGCTTGCGCATCCAGTTCGCATTGAGTGTGACCAGCTCGGGCGCACCACCATGGGTTTGTTTCTTCGTGCAAGCTTGTGCACGCTCGCGCATACAGTTTACTTGCGCAAGCTTGCATCAAGTGACCGCAGCCCTACATTTTCTTCTGCCTCGTCGAGTACCCAAAACAAACCAGTGTGCAGCAAATATTTTAGGCTTTTTAAGTGTGCCGTAAACTTAAAAGTTGGTAGAACATTGAGTTATGGGACTTGAAATGTTTCCGGAATAGTTAGGTATACACTAGTTCAGTAGTTGTCAACCTGTGGTCCATGACACCATAGGTTTATTTTAGCACCGTGTCTTACTAGCCGTTCGGGTTATATGCTGATGTACTAATTATAATAATGGTTTTATGAATTAAGAAGGTTATATTTAGAGGTTGTTTACCTACATTTTCGTGAAAGGAGAGTGTAAAACCCTTTTGGAAAAAACCTCAGTACACCCAACCGAAATTCGAACCACGATCTCTCCTTCATCGGCAGTCTAGTCTACTGCGAAAGTAGCGCCTTACACAATGTGGCCACCAAAGGGGATGACATCATAGTTATTGTCATTGATCCTATATATAAATTTGTATATTTACCCGTAATATTTTAGATTAATAGCTGACTTCACGGCCGTATGACGGGAATTATATGCTTAATTAGATGCATTCTAGTAATTAATAGCATCGAAGTGCGAGTTTCGTAATTATTTACTTGACAACAAAGAAATTGAGATAATATTTTTTTTTTTTTTGCATCTCCCTACGCGTTTGAGCTATGCGCATTTTTTCACTAAGATAATTTGTTTTTCAACTTGATTGTGAAAGGTTTGACCTCTACTGGTTATACAATTTATATTAAAAAAATTATGTTTAAACAATAAATAGATTTATTAAACATAAAAAGAACAGATATAACAAAATTAAGGTTTACAATGATATTACGGGTTAAGACTTTGAATTTTAGTGCAGGCAATAAGACTTTGTGAATTTGATAATTCTGCTGTAGCTACCAGGGCTGTGCGGGAGCCGGGCTACTAGATGAATTTCTCTAAAGAATAAAATAATCAAGTAGTTAATAACAAAATATAGAACAATATATAATTACATATATAACTTTAAATCAGTTAAGCCAGTCTAGGTTGTAAATTAAACTCTTTAAAACATTTAGTATAATGATAAACAATAGAAAAGTTCCTTGATTATAGTGGTTGATGGCTAGTAAGCAGGTGTCAACAAAATAGTACTATGGCTGGTCTCTTTCCCTTACGGTACTGCCAACGCATTCTATAGTACACAAAAACCTAGTTGCTAATAAACTAAGAGTAACACTAACACAATAGGTGCCCAAAAACCGGGCAAAGAAAAATGGTATTATTTGCGCGAACCCCACTATGACTCTATAGCAGTTCCTCGGTTTGCTCACCGAAGCTAATACCGTGCGAGAAGCGTCACTGCTTAGCCAACACAAAATAAAGAATTCCACCAACTCAACTGAGGTATGTAATCCAATACAGACAACCTGATTGTAGCTATCCAAAAATTAAACAGATGTACATGACGTTTACGGCGTTATGAGAAACATTGAGTCAAATTAGACTAATGGAACTTGTGGGAGTTTAGCAAGTCTCTAACTAAGACATTACTGTATTCCAAGCCCAAGGCTCGTGACGTAAATACTGTATGGTAAATATACAGAGCAACATAGTCTCTAGGACTGATGTATAATACATGAAACTAGTAGTTATTAGACTGGTCCCTCATTCTGGAGGACACAATATTTAAACAACAAAATAAAACTTTAGGAAGTCAACAAGATTTGCAGTTGATCCATTGTCAATATCTACATACTCTCAAAACAAACGAAGATCATCTCCGACTATATACAGAATATTACAAGGAGGAAATAGACATTGCATACTTTTACTATAAAACTAGATTTCAAGTCATAAGGACTTACTAAGGAAATACGGATGAAGGCGGGCAGAAAGAGAAAATAACAAGAGAAATCCACTTGCGGGGAATGGGAGGAACAAGCTTCCTTGGCTCACCGCTAGAGTCTCTTGACGTGGAGTGGGTCAATAGGTCGAACTCGATATGCACTCCTTTCCTTATTCAGGTGTTATAATGCAAGCACGTGTGGCTGCCATCTTTGAATAATTTTCTTCTACCATGTGGCAATTCAATCGAAGAACATCTTGACAGGGTGAGTGGATATGAAAGTAATTTCTATTTAAATATCTCTAGTATGATTATATGATTTAGGATCCGTTATTATTTTTATGAGAATTTGTGATATAGATGTACTTTACTATTTTTTCTTGTGGACAGCATGGCAAGCGTAAATCAATTTATCCGACATCATCCAACGGGAAAGGGTATGCGTTAAAGTATTTTATTCATAAATATGATAATATTAACTCTCTTCTTTGATATCTACTACAGTATTTATCAAAATACAATATTTTTGACCAACCACGTGTTTGAATGTAGGGGGATACGTAATTTTATTAGACTGCATCTAGTCAGAGAAAATAGACTTCGAGGTAGATTCAATTAAATATGTTAATATAGTTTCTTTCTTGCCTAAATTATAAAAAAAAAAGATTTTTACTTGTAGCTGTCCACTCTGTCTGATTGACATGCTACAATAGTGTTTTACAAAATATGTTAAAACTATTTCGATAGTTTCAATTTCACTGTATTTAAAATAAATCAAATAGAAAAGAGTAAACGTCACCATCATGTGACTCCTGGTTCGAACTTTACTACCTACCTAAGTTATATTCTTTAAATTGATAGACCCACTTGAACACTGGAATCGAACCCGTAACCTTTGGCTTAGAACACCAATGTTATAACAACTGAGCTATCCAGGAGTCGTCCCGTGGCCAGGGTCATTATTCACTCATATTTTAAATGATCTCTCATACCCGCTTCGGTGGCCGCATGGTCTATAGCGCTACTCTCGCAATAGACTAGACTGCCGATGACGGGGAGATCGTTGTTCGATCCCGGTCGGGTGTTCTGATGATGGTTTATCCTAATTGTTTTCCCAATATCTTCACACAAATACGGGTACACTTCCTCTAAATTCAACCTTCCTTTTCCCTAATCTATTAGCGTAAATAGTTTATAAGCGTATAACCCGAATGGGTAATAAGATGTGGTGCTTGAAAATAAATAAATAAATTGAGCGCTCATAATAATGTAACTGACGATTTCCATACCTCCATAATAATCTGCCTTAAAATATGAGTTGAGAATGACTGAGTCGTGCTGATCTAGACTGCTGAAGAAGGGGAGATCAAGGTTAGAATCTCGGTTGGGTGAACTGAAGAGGTTTTTTCCTAAATGATTTTCAACTTTCCTTCCATACAAATTCGGGTCAACTTCCTTTAAATTCAACCTTCCCAATTCCTAATCATTAGCGTAATTGGTACTTAAGCGTATAACCCGAACGGTTAGTAAGACGCAGTGCTAAACAATAAAAATAAATGATTCTGAACACGGAACGACTCCTGAATAGCTCAATCGTAAGATCATTGACGTACTAATCCAAAGGTCCTGAGTTGATTCTCGTATCTATTTACGTTTTCAATTTAAAGAAAATGATATTTAAATGTGGATATAACCGTATCTAAAACTTACAATAGTTTGGCTATTGAATTCATCTACCTAAGCTAGGTGTTATATTTGGGTGGGAATGGTTTATTAAAATATTTTTCTTGTAAAGATGTATTTATATACTTTTTTGTATTTATCTGAAGAATGTTTGTGTAGAATAAATAATATAAAATTTACTTCTGTGTATGTTTGTGTGTGTTTATGTGCGCGCGCACCTAATCTTATTATCCTCCCGAGCTATCCACATATAATATGTACATTAAGGAGGTACGTATGAGTATGGTATAATTTAATCTAAAATTATCCCCATTTGCTTGTAGGTTATAATAAAACCCTTTGGGAAAAACTACCCTCAGTACGCCCAGATTTGATTTGAACCTTGACCTCCCTATAAATGTCAGTTCAGTCTATTGCAATACTGATGCCTTAAACTGTGTGATCAGCAGTGGGGATTCCGGAAGATCCAGGCATTAGCTAGTGTAGTTAACTTCTATCGAGAAAACTGGTTTTATTTATTTAATTAGTTTGTCCGACAATATGGCTAGTTACGGGGTAATCTAAGTGTTAAGAATGAGAAGGAAGATTTTAGAGGAAGTGTACATATATTGACTAAGAGAAAAAGTAAATAAAATCTTCCGTGCATTCAATCAATATTTGAGCGCCAACCTTCACAGTAACGTAAACTTATTCTATTGTGTGCTTGATGCACTAAAGTGACCACCGATGTATACCCAATCTTCAGTAGAAGAGGTGGTGACTGACGATCAGTAGAAATTATTTTACTGCAAACATCGGCTTTTTAATGTATTTCATTTACTTGAGGTATTTAACGTGCACTTTCTGAACCGAATAATTATATCAGCACATGAGAATTTCTATGAGGGAGAGTGAAAGGACCTACCAATTTTGCCGGCAAAGGTATCATCATATACTTTCCAGGGTTCTTTAACATGCCACAATCAACATGGGTCCAAAAGCTTTACTTCACTTCCGAATGGCCTTGTGCTATGGTTTTTTTTATTGCTCAAGAAAAATCCGGCAACCCAACTGGGTTTGAACCCATGACCATCAGGTCCTGAGGTGACCACTTTACCCCAAGATCACCGAGGTTGACTACGAACATTAGCTGAAAGTAACTAATGTCAAAAGCATATAACCCGAACGGTTATTAAGATGCGGTGCTAAAATGAAAGTCAACAATTTTGGAAATAAATAATTATTGATAATACAGCATTACTAAAATATGTATTGATAATACAGAGTGATTCGTTATTGTATACGATAAAGTGCTGTAATAGAATACATACTGAAAAAGAGACAAAATCCCATAATAACATATTGCCAGAACCTCTTCGTTATCGAGAGACTAACAGGTCGGACAGAGACTATCGTTATGTGGTAGTTTTTTTATTGATCTGAGTAGTGGAACATTGCACGTTCTTAGGAGATGTTCTAAGTTTCCACCATTTTATTCACAACACAGTTAAACCCTCCTGCACCATGACTGTCGTTTTCGTTGGAATATGTGAGGAATATCCCGGATCATATTCCCAGCTGTCAAAATTGTTTTCCACAAATGTTTTTTCGTGTTGTGCCGTTGGGAGTACACAATTCCGTTCATGTGGCCCCATAACCAGAAGTCACAAGGTGTGAGATCGGAAGATCGCGCTGGCCATGCAACAGGCCCGTTGCGTCCATTCCATAGCCTGTGATAGTATTCGTCCAAATGGCATCTCACTGCACGGTCTTAATGTGCAAAGGCTTCATCCTGACACAGCAACATGTTCTATCGCGTCGCCAGTGAAACGTCCTCCAGTAGTTATGGGGAAGTGGTCCTCAAAAAGTGTAAGTGGTATTTATATCATAATCGTGTACCCATTTTATACGGTCCAAGTAGAATATTACCCATGACTTCCGCCTAAACCTCGATTGAGAATTGATATTTTCAATGGACCTTCAGGATGGCATTTTGATTTATGTCAGCCCAAATGTGATGGTACGGAGATTAACACTGCCATTGCCATTTCTGGTAAATGTTGCTTCATCCATTGCCAGTACTCTGCTGAGATTCGTGGATATGTTGCCTTGCGGTGCAGTAGCCACTCACAGGATGTCATGTGGTGTTCGAAATTGAGAGCTGGGTTCAACTCCTGCACAAATTGTTAATGTAAGGGGTATGGTAAATTGTCATGTTTCGTTCTCCATACCGACGTCTCTGGCAGGTGATGACAAACGGATGATCGCCGTGTATTTGTATTTGGTGAGCGTTTCACAGAATTCAGAATTCCCTCTTTGACTGCAGTAGTCCTGCGACGTTGCGCCGTACCAGCGTTTACCACCACAGGTGCAAAGCGACCGGTTTCTCTCAGTCGATGATTCAGTGTCACAAATTTCCTTGGATTTGAATGTCGTTGGACATGAAAACGTGCAGCATTCGTACGAGTAGAGGCAGAGGAATTATGTCGTTCCTCACCATAAATCAGAATCATATCGGTCAGTTCCTCGTTTGAATATTATTCCCTCATTTTACTGGTCACTTTCAATAACAGCATGTAATTGAGTATGACGTTCCATATCTCCGGCACGCCGGATGACGTATGCGCAATGCTACCCCTCAATGTTGCCATATCTAGATAAAGAAACAAGACTTTTAGTTTATTTTTTAGAGTAAACTCCATTGCACAACTTTGTTTGTATACAATTACAAATCACCCTGTATAGCACTAATAAAAATCATAATTATTAAATTACTACCCGCCTCGGTGGTGCAGTTAGCTAAGGCGCTAGTTTTGTGTTGAGCTAGATTGCCGAGGACGGGGAGATCGAGGTTCGAATCTCGCTCGTGTGAACTGGGGATGGTTTTTCTAAATGGTTTTCTACTCTCCCTCCACGCAAATGTGGGTTCACTTCCTCTATACTCAACCTTCCCTATTCCTAACCAATTAGCGTAATTAGTACGTAAGCGTATAGCCCGAACGGGTAGAAAGACACGGTGCTAAATAAAATAAAAATTCCTAATAGGGGAAATTAGTTACTTTCAGCCAATGTTTGCAATAAAGAACCTTCTGCTAGCTTTTAACTATACTCCCATCGTAGAGCACAATAGTAGGTCTAATATTAATTGTAGTGGTAGTAGTAGTAGTAGTAACTAACACCAGGAATCACGCGGGAAAAGGCATCAGCATCGTCTTGTTTGGACTTATGGTGATTTTTCTCCTAATAGTGGTTTCCCTCCCTCCCTCCATGCAAATGGATACACTTTCTCCCAATTTTACCTTTCTCGTCCCTACTCTTCATTGTAAATAAGAAAATAGATCGGATGACTAGCAAGAGGCGGAGCACGGAAAAATAAGATTATTTATAGGACTAGAGGAAGTAAAAGTCAATCCGAGTATGTGTGTTTGAACATTTAATCCCCCTGCTCTAAGATGGTCAATCTCGATTGTACAGGTGATAACCGAGACCTGAGGTTACCGCAGCCCTTGTATCAGAGGGTGATCGAGATGCTTCACCGGAACCCCGAGTTCACGTTGGCCACCACGCTTCGGCAGGAGGAGGCCACTTCCGGAACCATCGTCTCCTTCTCTCACGGCGTCAACAGGTGGGTAACCTTTCTTTCTGCTGCTCTCTTCAAGGCTGGCGGTGAGGATAAGAAATGTAAGGCTATATATATATATATATATATATATATATATATATATATTGTGTTCTAAAAGTTAATATATATATTTATTAACTTTTAGAACACAAAATAAAAGTATTGCGACCGCAAAAGAAAATCTAACCTGAAATGTTAATGAATGTCGAAGTCTCATGACCCCCAAATCTTAAAATGTGGTCTTTGCAANTATATATATTGTGTTCGTTGTTACCTAAATGTTTGTCATTTCCCTTATAATCATTGGGGAAAAAAACTCCGGGTCCGATGGTAGATTATTAATACTGTATTATGCACATATGCAGGCTATTTATAAATTATTCACCCCATTATAAGCCTTTATAGATTTGTTATTTTAGAAGCTATCTTAAAATGGTTTTCTATAAATAATATGACAATTCACCTGCCTAGGTGGTTGAAAAATGTTTAAGACGTCACTCTTGCAGTAGACTGGACTACCGATGACAAGGAGACCAGGGCTCGTACCTAGTCGGGTGTACTGAGGGTGGTTTCCCCTAAATGGGTTTCCACTTTCCCTCCATACAAATGCTGGTACACTTAATCTAAATTTAACCTTATTCATCCCTAACTCATTAGTGTAATTAGCACGTATGCTTATAGCCTGAACAGGTAGTAAGACGCAGTGTAAAAATAAATGCAACTCACTATATTTTGTTTTAATTAATTAGATTGCTTCAGTCAATATCAGATATCTTTTAAAATAGCACAGTTATTAAGGTTTATAATGGAGTGAATAATTTATTGACACCCTGTATTCTAGTTAGAAATGCTAATAATTTTAGATTTAATTTAACACAAGTTATTCAATTAAATTATTAAATACTTAATTGATTATGTTATCTACCTTAAATAAATTACTTTGATAGTCTGATATGTCTCTCTTACACACATATATATATTATATATATATATATATATATATATATATATATATATTATATAAATATATCACCGCGTCTTACTAACTGTTCAGGTTATACGCATATTTGATAAATTACCCTAATGAGGTAGGGATGAAGAAGTATGCATTTTATAAGTAATCTACTCTAATTTTCATGGAAGGAGAGTAGAAAACCTTTGAGGGAAACCACCCTCACTAGACCCGACTGAGATTTGAACCCTGATCGCCCGGTCATCAGCAGGCCGGTCTAACACGAGAGTGAATTTTCATGAGTGTCAGATCTTGCTTCTGACTTTCAGAGGGAAATTCAGCCCTTCCAACCACACGTGTCAATATATCACTAACCAACTTGTCCAATAAAGAAGGAACAAGCATGTATGTATGTTCTGTCCATAAATTGCTGGGTTAGTGAAATCTAGTTCTCTTGAGTGCTTTCCCCTTCCTTCTCATATTTGACTGCATGAGCCGTAACTAATAAGTATGGGCACGCGTAATTGGGGAGCCAGTCTTTAAACTACAGTCCAGTTTTTTTAAAAGAAAGAACCTTATCTGACAGCTATAGAGCTACTATATTTACTTTCATATATTCATACGTCAAGTCATGTGAAATGTAGATGTCACTTTGATTAAGTATTAACAATGCACACACAATATCACTGACAATACACGCTTCGGCGGCCGCATGGTCTAAGGCGTCACGCTCGTATTAGACTGGCTTGCTGAAGATGGGAAGATAGAGGTTCGAATCCCGGTTGGGTATAGGCGTTGTGATAATGTTTTTTTCTTAAAATGGTTTCCCACTTTACTTCCATGCAAATGTGGGTGGATTACCTCTAAAAAAATGCTTACTTCCTTATCCCTGTCTCATTCGTGTAATTTTCATATATGCTTATAACCGGAACGGGTAGTAAGACGCGGTATTAAACAAAATCAAAGTTATATGGATGTTTAAGGCTATTTTTGAAAAATTTTGAGTTTAAAAATCACTCATTAATAAACTACCACTAAGTTAAGGGTTAAAGCCAAAATTTAAAAAATCCCCAGGTATATATCCTTATAAAATCTAAATATCAAGCCTGAATAAAATTCATCAAACCGTTTCGGATCTTGGCCTAGGGACAAACAGACAGACATAATTTCAAAAGCCACTTTTTTGGGGTTCGGGGTTCGTAAAACGTAAACATTAATCATAATTTCGAAGTAGAAAATTTTCGCTATTACAATACTTTCTTGTAATATGAGAAAGTAAAAAGGAGATGCTTGGCCTATGTACCACGTTTTACTACCCGTCCAGTCTATCTGCACTAAAAAAGGGATGAGGAAGCTAAAATTAAGAGATTTACCCGTATTTCCGTGAGGCGATATTGGTAAACCATTGACTGGAAAACACCTTCAAAGTACACCTGACCGCGATTCAAACCTCGACCTCCTCGTTACTGGCAAACTAGACTAGATGAGAATGACGTTTAGTCCGTTTGTTGACCGAGGAGTGTGTTCACGTTGATATAATTGATATAAATTGTACCCAAATTCGCAAGGATGGAGAGTGACAAACCATTAAGGAAAACTGCCCTATGTATACGCTGACGAGATTCTAACACTGACCTCCCCGTCACCGGGAAACAAAACTAGACGATCATGACGTTTAGTCCGTGCGACTTATAATGAACTTTTTTCTGTATCTCACTCGAGACAACAAACCCTCTGACTGACCCTACTTCGAGGTGTGTAACCGGTTCAAATTATTTAAAAAAAAAGTGTCTTTTGTCATTAAACAGTCAAAATAGACCTATAGAATGGTTTCCCGTTTAACTAAACAAAACGAAAGGCTATCGATCACCAACCAAGTAGCTGTCAGCAATTTTATATTTCTTATAGTTTCACCTTCCTTCAAAGGTAAAGATCATCCATTGAACTCTAAATTGAGGTCGGCGTAATTCGACCCTTCAGGTTAAAACGCGAACGTGTCTGGATAGACCGGGGGGAGGGAGGTGGGGTATCATTCTGTTGTTTCCACTGTCTTATTCTCCCTGAAGCAGCAACTTTGAGGTCGTCATTAAAAGAGCTGGTGGCTTTATTTTAATATATAAAGTGGTCGTTAATCCTAACGTTTCCCACGTCGGCCGCATGATAGAGCTGAGGGTTGCACTTCCTGTCCCCCGCTGCACATCCGCCCGATGCGCTCCACCTGAAGACGAGACGCCCGAAAACAACACGTTCAAAGACGTGTGCTCGGGGTCGTATTTTGTATTAATCTTTTTTTTTGTTCACGCTGGGTAAGATTACACGGTTGACTAATCAACTTTATACACCATTGGTTTTAAAACAATTGTGCCAGAACCGACTATCAACAACTTAAACTAACTGATCTGAAACTCACATCGGTCGCCGCACATGGGCTAGACGTAGAGCTCGTCTTGTCAGGTTTGCTGGTGATGGAGAGAGCAGGATTCAATCTCCGGTCGAGTGCACTAAATTTATTTTTCATAAATTATTTTCCACTATTCCTCAAAATAAACAAGGGTAAATTTCCTCTCAATTCTACCCACCTCAATCCTACTCTTCAAGTGAAATCCCGGATGGCTGAAACTAAAAGATTCCTGCAGGGTTGGGGCGTAATCATAGTGAAACAGAGTAGCTAAATTTTAATTACGTTACTGGGTTTAAGCGGGAGCGAGGTTGTGAGTTTTCTTTTATTGGTTTTCCATACTCTCTCCAGGCTAACAGTGTTTTTTTCTAGTAATGCATCTTACTACCCGTTCGGGTTGTACGTATACGTACTAATTAATCTAATGTGTTAAGGATGAGGAAGGTTGAATTTAGAGGAAATGTACCCGCATTTGCGTGGAGGCAAAGTAACCCCATTTAGGGGAAACTACCCTCAGTACACCCAACTGGGGTTCGACTCCCGACCTCCTTGTCATTAGCAGGCCAGTACATAATGAGTGTGATTGTTAGTGACTAGACCATGCGGACACCGAAGTGGGTGTTGCTTTGTCTTAGAATCCTTAATGCTATTGTATCCTGAGAATTTTTACTTACGTCTATGGTCACCTGGTCGATTAATAATCGCACCAGATCGAATTTCTGCTGATGGGGAGGTTTAGGTTCAGATGTAAGCCGGGTGCACCGAGGAAATTGTATTTTACATGTGATTTATCATTTTGTATTTACTATCTTCTCTTCAGGCTGATGCGGTTCTATTTACTATATCACTGAAAAAATAGTAATATTGATACTTTAGGACTATTCGTTGCAAAACATTATGCACCCCGTATGTAGCTAGTTATAGTATTGATGTAAACAAATACAGGCCACGTCGCGGATATCAATAATAATATCTACTTTTATTACGGATAACTGGCCTCGTGGTATAAGGGTCAGAGCCCCTGGCTTCTGACCTATAGGTCCCAGGCTCGATTCCCATCTAATACTAGGTGATGTTTCTTTTTAAAGTGGAATACTTTCCAAATAGTCACCAGGTTTTGGTTAGTTATGCTTAAGTTAGGTTAATATCTTCATTGCCATACTCAACACCAACATCATCCTCTCTACCTCATCAGAACATGGAAAGAATCTCCAGGAAAAGGATGTACGATTAGTACATTCGGGCGTCCCCAGGGCAACGGTACATTAGTACTGGCTAATATGTCCGCAAACTGAGCTACAGATACATGTAATCCCGACACGCCATTGATTTTGCGGATATATTTTTTTTAATAGAGCTGCTAAATGACACAATTCTAACTGCAAATAAAAAAAAAGTCGATACTAGGATTAGCAGTAATACCGATCTGTGTGCTGCAGGTACCTGGAACTGCAGTCAAGCGGACTCAGGGACGAGATAAGGCTGCACTACAGATCGCCGCACGACTCGTCCATGATCCACGTGGAGACGTTCCCGTTCAGATTGGCCGACAACACGTGGCACAAGGTGGCGGTGTCCGTGAGCGGGTCCCAGGTCGAGCTACTGGTGGACTGCCACACCCTGTATCGCCGGCTCATCAGGCCTCTTGACAGAAACTTCACCGTGCCGCAACTCGCACTCTGGGTCGGGCAGAGGAACAGCAAGCACTCGCTCTTCAAAGTAAGAAAATCGCTTTAAAATAATCTTATCTTAAACTAAGTTGAGGTCGGATCACGATAACTTTAAAATAAGATAACTATTTTGACAGATTTAGAGTAATTTTTCCCTTCACAAAATGTATGAAAAGTATCCCACTTGAGCTAGAAGTTTGGAAGAATAAATACAAAAAATGTAGATAAATATGGTTTTCTATCTCCTCTTTGGGTGTTCGCCGGTACATTTCCTCTTGGGGCGCACATCGTACTTACGTCCTTTTATTATTAGTTTATTCGTTTTAATACGTTAGCTACCAGCGTTCATGTACACCTGAAATGTCAAACTCATTTAGTCTGGTTCTCTGGTGACGAGGCGAAAAGGGTTTCAAATCCCGGTCTGATTTTTTTATTAGTTTCACACCTTATTTCAAAGCAAATGTGGCTCCATTTATTCTAAATTATACCTATTTTATCCCTTACACATGAGTGTAATTAATATAAATATATATTGTCCGAACGAGTGGTGTGACGGGAAGCATAGAAAAAAATGGATGAGTTTTACGGCTTGGACAATGGTTAGTGATTGGGAGCGTAGCATAAGAGAAATGAACCCGCATTTACGCGGAGAGTGTATATAAAAACATATGGTGATATATCACATATGAGATAACCAACCTCGCAAATTTATACTACGTTTATCCCGATAGTCACCACGTTTACCTTGACGTGTTACACTATGGCGTAACTTAAAAAATAGGACCATAGTGAATCGGTCAAGGTAAGACTGTTACCTTTCATTGTAAATGAAGTGTACATGAACGAGCCTGGAACCTCAACCTCCCCGTCAACGGGTAATCCTGCTTATTGAGAGCGCGGTAAAATCAAACAATTAATAAAGGCCAGTGAACTGGTCTTGGATATTGCGCTTATATCGACAAGAATATATAATAATATATCTAAATTCTATATATAAATTCTATACATATATTTTTAACACCGTGCCTTAGTAACTGTTAGGGCTATACGCTATCTATATTATCAAACCTTTATGGTCAAAAGCTTGTCACTACAACTCCTACATTTATGAACCTATTAGAACTGTTGAGGTCTTAATATTTTCGATCCGACGTACATATTTGCAACTAACTGTCAAAATTTTGAAAATTGCGTCCAGGAAGAAGCTTGTGACATTTTATATAGGGCTTATCAGAAAGTTTTTGAATCTATAAAAGGCCAGATAACATTTTTCTGTATGTGATTCTTAAAATTATGACCATTATTTGCAAATCTGCAGGGCTAAACTAAAAAATTAAGATCTTAACGGTTACAATTGGTTGAGAATTGTAGGATAATTTGTGTTGAAAAGCTTATTTTATATTACTAAATGGACCAGATCCGCTTAACATTCCTGTATCGCTTCTCAACACATTGGTTTCATTTTCGTCATTAAGTTTTTCTTTTGTTTTTTCTTTATTACTCTAACCAGCATGAAGTGCCTGGCTTTCCCGGGAGAAACAGCATATGTTAAAAATGGTAAGAAGGTAAAAAAAAGAGCCACAAGGCTACAAATTAATTTTTTTTAAAGTAAGTAAAACAGCAAACAGTGTAAATAGGACTAAAAGGTTAAAAGTACTATTCAAGTGTAAAAAAAATTGTATTATTTGAGGGGAAAAAAGTGTAAAAAGTAAATATCAATTTATTAAAAGATTTTCTTACCAAATTTAATCTACACCTATCAGCTCATTTACTCTTTTTCCCCTTCCAACCCGTCTCGCCCTTTCTGCCTTTTAAACCATTTTTGCCCTTAAAGCAAATTATGCCCATTTGACCCTTTTTGACAATTGGCAATTTTTACCCCTTTAGGTTCAATTTAAAAATTCATGTTTTAAAAGAAGATTAATTTTTCGGCCAGTACAATTAGTGATTATTAATATAGGTGCAATGGTATATCATATCGCTTCGTATAGGATTAAAAAATATTAAGGATTCGGAGAATATCCTCCAATTTTCTTACAAAATAAATTAGGTATAAGAGTTGTACCAGGATTTAAATTATTGAGTTGTTTTTAAGGAGGTTGCATTAATTTATGATTCGGATGGACATCCAATATATAAGAACGATAAATTTGTATAGCCTTTTTCTCAAAAACTATACATAATAATAACATGCAGTTTTTTGTATTATATTTAACTTTTAAATTTAATATGAACTATATTTATAAAAAAGTTACAATTTAATATTTACTTAGTTATAATAAGACATAATTTTGATAAAATTAAACTAAACAATAAATACAATAATATAGTTTTGAAGTTATTATATTGTTATAGAGAGTAAGATATTTTTCTATCATACACGATGAATATTTATAATACAATAATTTAAACAAAACTTAGGATTATCAAATTAAATAATGTCTAAACTGTTGAAAAGGTTCAGCGGTTTCCTGCTAGATGGGTCTGTTATCCGAACCACCTCTCCATCTCCTCCCCAACCCCTTTTTGGCATTATCTAGCTTTCCATATTTTTTTGTAAGCCCAGCTAATCCCCCTTCCCTCACCCCATTTAGATCCGGTTCAGGTAAAACCCTTGACTTGACACAAATTGTCTTTCACTTTATTACTACTATTATCTCCAAACCTAAGTTATTGAAAATGTTCTCTGTGATGTATTTGCATGATATAGTTTAAGGTTCGACAGAATTCCCTTTTGGGTCTTATCTTCCTTCTCGAACTGAGTACCTGCTTGAGGAGAGGAAATACCCCCACCACTTTATTACTTTCCCTAACCTGACATGTGTCACTCTATTGGTCGATTTGTTTTCTGTATTCTGAAATACAAACAAAGCAGAGACCGGTCGGCCGCCTCTACCTGAAGTTTTAGGCTCACAAAATGTTTGAATAAAGGCTACATTGAATAAGATTTGTTCCTATATATTATAATAAAAGGAAGTGTTTGCCTGTGCGTGTTTGTTTGTCTGTGTGCGATGCGCCCAGTCAAATCTACGGCACTCAGATGTTTAACATAGGTGGCCAGAAGGGGGCCTGAATGCACCCCAAAGTCGGATTTTAAAATTTATAATTAGCTTCTTAGTTAGCCTATTTTTAACAAATTTTTGAAGAATCACGGGCAACGCCGTGTGGGATTGCTAGTTTCTAATATATACTACTTAGAAAACTTCTTTAATTTTCCAGTAAGTTGAAACAGATTTAAATCTACGTTTAATGAAAACATAATTATTTTATGCCTATTGCTTATTGCTATGTTGTTTAAAAAAATTGTGACTAATTATATAATATAATAATTCTCTAGATTTTTAAAATCAATTGGAAAGTTATTCATGCACGTTCTACCTAGAGGCTGCAAATCAAAATATGATAAATATTAGTCCCCCAACGGGAATTAAACAATTAGCTTAGTAAAAGGTCGCGCTAAGTATTCGGCTCAATTATCTAGAGCAGCGTTTCCTAAACCGTGGTACGTACATTAATATTATTAGCACCGCGTCTTACTACCCGTTCGGGTTATACGCACTTACGCTAATGTGTAATGGTAGGGCGATTGTGAGATGAAATGAAGGACCTACAGTTTAACGTGGAATCCGAACCATGGTGGAGACCTGGAATTCCTCACATTCACAAGATGTCTTGTCAGAGGTGAAGGAAGGGTTTGGTAATCAGATAAATTTGTGCCGGGACCGAGGATTGAACCCCGGCCGCCAGCACAGAAGTCTGACACCTTACCCCTAGACCACCAGGTCTCACGTGGTACGTACACTTATTCCAGCTAGTACGCTGTGAGAAGCCAAACAAAACAACCAAATTCAAGTTGTAAAAAGATAATGTCTCATCAAATACTATAAATATATTACGACCAAGTCAAACAAAAGGAAAAGAGATTTAAACAGTTGTTGGAGGGATAAATATAAGTTTTTTTATATTTCTTTGATACCTGTGCCCTATTATCCGTATTGATTGAGTAGAAAGGTTAAATAATGATAAATAAAAACTGTTAATCTATGAATAGTGTTGTGTCATTATATTCCTAGGTGCCATTAAAATGTACCTAAATATTAAATATTCAGCACGATCATGGTGGCACTCCAAAATACGGAAATTCTTTGGTTGGTCCGCCATTCAACAAGTCTGGGAACCAACAATTATGTAGTTTAGATAAATGCGTAAAAATAAAGTTATAGCCTCTATTCATATATTCATCATTTGATAAAAGTACATATTATATTTAGGAGCTACTTTCAAAACGGTGTGAGACAAGCACGTAGGTATGATTTAATTTTATAATGTGGGAGGGTATTTGGTTGGAAAGGGTTTTTTTAGGGGGTAGCTGCCCTCCACCCCCTGAAATATCAATGGAAGGTTTTTTTTACATTATTCACTTCTTGGACTGATTTAAAAGTTTTTATTATAGCTTTGGACTTGGGTTAAGTCTTCCCCCATTGTGTAAAAAATAACATTTTATCATAGCTTTTATTAGAAAGCGTTACTGTTGAACACATTTTGGAGAGGCACGCTCTATTTGCAGTTGAATAACGCGTTTGTTTCTTATTGCACTAGATCACAGGAACATGTCACAATTATATAGAAATATCTAGAAGCCATTACAATAAAATAGATTTTTAATAGTTTTACTGTAGAAAAAGTGTAAAGCTGCAAAAATTTTGAAGTCATTACTAGGTCTGGGATTTCTATGTAAATACATAATATATTCCTCGCTATTTAGATGTTCAGAAAATAGAAATCTCAACGAATCACCATATCATGCATGGGCTTGTTGGAGAACCTCATTAAGTCAAAATTCCTATTTTGTGAGAAATGCAATTTTTAGTTTATGAGTGAATGATGCTTTTACTTCTTTTTTTTCAAAAATCATAAATCCAACTTCATTTTTTTTTCATAATATTAGGAACATACTTTAAAACTTTAAGTGTCAACAATTCTTTTCATAATCTATTATGTTGATTAAATTTAATTAATTAATTACTTTCACTTGACTTAGTATGTTTTCACTGATAAGATATACTATTAAAGGTTGACTTAGGGATTTGATTATGACTCAGTGAGATTTTCCTGATTAAAAATATGTGTTATAGAAGGTTGATTGAGTGACAGTCATTATTTTAGAATAATGATAACTGCTGGTTAAACTATTTATTTTAATAATCATTCAAATGCATTTGTTTTTAAAGGCCTTGAATCAAAACTCAAGATTTATTATTGATTTTAACAAACTATACCCATTTAAAAATACATTTTAATGTTTACTTATTCAAATATCAAATAAATTGCATTAAAATTGGAGTAGGCCTACAATTATAAAATCAATAAAAGAAACACAATTTTTCTCGTGTTCATTACATAAAATCTGTTTGTTGAATTTCAAAAATAAAAAGGCATTTTTACAGTCATTCAAGTAGAAAATAAATAATACTATTATTTATTCACTTTAAAAAACACTCTGTCGTGATACTATTTTAAATGTCAAAATAGGAAAGAAAATTAATTTGACTTACAATTAAAACTTGAATAGATTTAAAAAATTACATTGAGAATCTATAAACAATAGTGAGGTTACAAAGTGAATGTTTAAAGGCTAAACTTATCCAAGCATCTTCTTCAATTTCAGAATCTAGAATCCCTGGTTCTGGGACCCTCTCATTCATTTTGCAATCTGGGATGGAACTATACCAAACATGGTATATTTCTGGAATAACTTTCTTTCGGCACAGAGAATAGGTCTTGTTTCTTCTCCTTGTTTATATGAAGTTGTTTTTTTATAAAGACTTTGCACAGTGCAGTCAGTATCTAGTTGATTTCTGCCACGTTTCCTTACATCAATTTCTTGATATTATCCAAAGTAATCATACCTTTATTTTATTATATTTGGGCAGTCTTTTGAGAAACGAAAGCCTTTTACCTTTAGCCAACAAACTTTATTACCAGCACTATCAACAGTAGTGTTCCTAACATTCTTTGATGCCAGGTTCCTTAGATCAAAAAAATCGGTGAATTTCAATTCCTTGACTTGATAAGGTCCATTCTTTCATTAATCTCGCTGTTCTAAAAACTGTCAGACAATCAAGAGGTGAATATACTGGAACATACTGTTTGGCGTTTTCTATTGCACTATGAACTGAGTCACCTGACTACCTCCATGTATGAGTGGCCACGATCCATAAATTTATGCTCAACTATGTCTTTATGTGTGTTCTGTACAATGTATATCATAAAGGCGCGCGCACACACACAAACATATATATATATATATATATATATATTTGTTGCGATTTTGACCGCCACATGTATCAAAGAACAGTGATAATTCTTTCACATTAGAGGGAAGTTGATTCATCCACTGTAGCAAGCATGAACCTATTTATGGGCTTCCTCTTACCTTTATAATGTTACCAAAATCTAAAAACATGAAAAAAATGACTTAGTGAGTTTTTCCAGCACGCCCACGATATTAGGGTACATAAAATGAAATTAAAATATTATTTGAGTTTCATTTTATATAGTTTTACATATTTTGACATGTATATATATTTCAAGTGATTTTACATAAACTTACCTACTTTGTGATTATTTAATATATTTTCAGTAATAGTTATTGCAAATTTGTTTAGTTTTTAAACATTGTTTGATTTGGTTTGGCTTGCATAAATCAGCTGAAAGTAATTTTTCAATTAACTATTGAACAGGGTAAAATCCAACTCGGGTAGTCAAGTGTTTTTCCACTAAGTACAGGCCTTCTCTCCTCACCATGAACCTTTTGGTGCATTTTTTAAAGAATTTAGCAAACAGATAAATAATTTTGGTCTTGAACTCACTTCCAACACACTAGTCCAACGACTTACATTCTTATCTTGTAATATCTCCAAGTAATTTTAGTTTCACATGAGTGGTTGAAAGTTAAAGTCTAACAATTAACTACCATAAGATATTTTATTTGGTTCACCATGACACCAGGTGAATCTTGCTGAATTCAAAATTAAAATAATGAGCTGGGATCAACGATTACTTCACAAAAAACGGTGAAGTTGTAATGTGTCGAGCTTGCGACAAAAATATGGGAGGTTCCATTAAAATCACAATTGGAGCAACATGTGTGGCGGCGCACACTTCGTACGAAAAAATAAATCTGAGTTATTCGAAGAATCCTTTTAAAAAAATGCAGGTGCCTTACTTCCAATTAAATAAACTAATTATTTAAGGACTTCTGCAGTGAAATGATCACTGCGAACATCTCATGTTTTATATTCCAAGGGCCTGAATTTGCATCCTTCTTGTGACACTAATGAAAGCGAAAAATTCCTGATCAATCAATACCCAGAAAGAATTATCAGCATATATATTACTATACCTTTAATAGAAATTCAACTTTACAGCGATAAGTTATTATTTCAAATAATTGTGGGAAATGATGGAAATTGGAAAGTTTTCCTTCAGTAAGGTACCCTCAAAGTTATGTTCATGAGAAAATGAGAATTTACATCTTGTTTATAATGATAAACAGTGTTCAGATATCAAATTAATTCAAACTCGTTAAAGTGAATTTTAATAAAATCGATTCATACTTTTTTGCCCTTCAATAAACTACCCTTAAATTTAGGGTTACACATCTAATTCCAAAAACTCCTTGGGGGGACCTTATGAAAACTCCAGATACCAAGCTGTAGACCAATCTAATAAATAGTTTCGACTCCAGCTCGAGATACAGACAGACAGACAAACAAACAGATGACATTGTGAAAACAACTTTGTTGGTTTCAGGTGATCATGAAACGTTGACATTTATCAAAATCTTGAGGACTTGTTTTTTGACAATCACAATACTTTCTTTCGGAGGTGTCGAGAGAAAGTAAATATTTGTTTACAAAGCTTAGCTACCCGCAGCGGTGTTATAACCGTTCGCGCGTTGCTTGCTTTTGGTTTGATCGCCATTGATGAATAGGTCGAGGTTCCAATCTCGTCTCCATCAACTGAAGGAGGTTTTCCCTTTAAATATATATGCCTTTAACGGTTTTCCACAAGGGATTTATCAATCTGGTTTTCCCATCTTCACTCCACGCAAATGCGGGTTTACTTCCTCTTAGCTAACTTCCTCATCTCTACCCATTTAAGCCGTTAACAACCTGTGTGCTGAACGTAACAACAAAAATGAAAAAACTTAGTTCTAAAATCTAGATGGTTTATAAACATATTAATAATAATAATATTTAGCACCGCGTCTTACTACCCGTTCGGGTTATACGCTTTAAGTACTAATTACTCTAATGGATTAGAAAATTGGGGAGGTTTAACTAGAGGAAGGGAACCCGCATTTGCGTGGAGGGAGAGTGGAAAACCATTTAAGAAACCCCCCCCCCAGTTCACCCGACCGAGATTCGAACCTTGATCTCCCCGTCCTCGGCGGTCGAGCTCAAAACGACAAGCGCGTTAGCCAACTACGCCACCGAGGCGGGTTATATTCATATTATAGTAATAACTTTATAATTTTGAATGTTAACATGGTTTACAAAGATTTTTTAATCCAGATTTTATTTAAATCTTAGAATGCAATGTTCTTGTTAGTATAGTGTTCAAAAATTTAACAGTAGGGCCTATTTGTAAATTGAGGTAGGCGTGCAGCATGTAATCCTCTTATGAGTAAAAGGTTAGTTTGCACTTCGCGTGATAGGCTCGCTCCGGGCGGATAAAAATGTCCAAACTTTTTTTATAGCATCTTACTACCTTTCAGGTTGTACGCACTAATAACGCTAATCTGTTAGGGATAAGGAAGGTTGAATTTAGAGGAAATGTTTCAAATATGATTTACTAAAGAAACTGTTTTATTATATTTATATTAAAATAATAAATAGTTTTTTGGTCTGTCATGACTAATGAGCATTGCGCGATATCTATCGCGTGAAGAGGGCTGACATTTTTAAATTTGTATGATTATTATTAGCACCGCGTCTTATTACCCGTTCGGGTTATACTTACAGTACCTACGCTAATATGCAATGGTAGGATGATTGTGGGATTAAATGGAGGACCTACACTTTAACGTGGGATACGAACCACGGTGGAGGCCTGGCACTCCACACTTTAAATTAGTAGTCCTTGTGCATAATTAATGTGCAAATCGGAGCTGGAATTTTACATTTTTGATCAAATATTTACAAATGTATTAAAAACTTTGTTGGTGGAACTAAAATGAAGAGATTTTTTTATCTTTGTTTGAAACAAAGGAAAGCAGGAAGATGTTAGTCAATTCTTATATAGGTTTTATCAGAAAAAATTTTAATAAATAAAAGGCCGGCTAACATTTTTCTGGATATACTTCTTACAATTGTGAGCATTATTTTAACAGTCCTGTATCGATTCTCAACAAATTGATTTCAGTTTCATAATTAAGTTTTTCTTTTTTTTTTAAAGAAAGTAAGTAAAACGGCAAACAGTGTAGACAGTATTAAAAGGGTAAAGCGATCATTAAGTGGGAAAAAAAATTATTTGTAGAGATTAAAATTTTGAATAGGATAATTTTCCTCGGTGGTTGCTTGGGGTAGAGGGTTTAAATCATAGAAGTGGCACCTAGAACCTATTAGTCTTTAACATATAGTGTGTTACGAGACAAGTAGGTTATCATAATGGGGCACGGGTTGGGGAAGGGGAGGGGTAGATAGGAAGCACGG
>CABFVX010001731.1:73257-123148 GCA_902151425.1 Timema shepardi
GGGGGGGGGGGGGGGGGGGGATTCAACTGTTTTGTATTACTTTTTTTTCATGATTTTATATTTCAAACTGTTACTAAATTCCCCAAATTTCAAAAATTTCAGCCAATCACCAAAAATCGCAGACCAAAGTTTTTTTAACCACTGACCTAAATAATTTTGTATGAAATTAGGGAAAAAAAGAAAGAAAACTTTAAATTTGAGTTGATGCCACCTCTATAGGACCGTTCACACCTAGGCGTAGTACAACACCTACACTGGCTCTTTGATTTGATTTGCCAAGGCGGTATTAAGAGTGTGCGCCTACCTTTACTCTTTATGTCTGTCTGGAAAAAAAACGAGGATGAAACAAACAAATCTCGATTGTTTCAATTCAATCAGTTGATCGTTGAGTAACATACACTTTTCTCGTATCTGTGCCTGCGCCCGTGGGCATGCGGTCAAGGGGATCGGTTCCATCTGAATTCAGAGTACAGGAGGAAAAGAGGGAAAGTCATAATATATATATATATATATATATAAATGCTGGGCTTACAAGCTCAATTATTTTGCACAAACTAGTGATTTGTGCAAAATGTTGTATCGTTAAAACGATAGTTTATACTTTGCGTGAACCAAAAAATATGGTCTAAGCTAAATCCGTCCGTGTTTGATTTTCTAGTTTAGGTTGGCGCAATTACTGAGAGTGTAGACGGGTTTTATTGGTTTGCAGACAGTAGAGATAACACAAAAGAGCTGAGTCGGGAAGTATGTGATAAGTTCGTCCAAAGAGCATTTTGGATCCTCCTGTGCAATTCACTAACAAAGTTAGTATGTGAAAATTCTTCTCTTTTTAGCAGCCAAGATTTGGACCATCTTCGACTTTTCTTAGATTGCATGTCTTAGCTTCTTCTTTATACAAGACAAACTGATGACTGATAAAGTAACTCTTCTTCCTCTATCTGCCTTGGGAAAACTTGGAATCTAGTAAAAATTCGCCACTCCTGAGAAGCAACTTTCTGAGAGAAGAAACTGGAAACTACTGAAGCAAGTAAAAATTTGCTTTGATCTAAATGAACGAATAAATGGATAGGCTTGTGCAAATCAATTTGCACAAACTGGTTTGCGCAAAGGGTTTGAGCGTCTAAACCCAGCTTACACACATTTTCCAGGACAGAAATTTTTACATCTCAAACCTTATAAAAGGACTCCAGCAAATTCTCTGTTTTTTTAATTAGTTTAAATAGTATATAGACCTCTTTTAACCATAATCTAAAGTTCGTTAGAAAGGCCTCATGATTGTCTGACAGACGGGTGGATTTATGACTCTGCCGCCCATAGGCACTAGATAATTTGCCGCCCACTTTTCTTACCTTAATTTCTAACTTTATAAATCCCCGTTTCCCCCTACCACCCGGTCATACACCGACACATATTCACAAGTGAAATCTGTAGAGTGACAGATAAAAACTGCTTACATTATTTTATTATTCATTTTAGTGAGGTTTTAAAAGTAATAAGAATCTAAGCAAATACTTAAGAAATTGAAATAAATAATCTGCAAACCGCACTAGATGACCTTGACATTTAGACCTCGTGTCCACCATTGTCTGTCATAATATTATTATTACCTATTTTTCAATATATTATACGAGAGATGAAACGTGTATATTCTTTCTATATCATAAGGCTCACAAGTTAACTTAATTTTAAAATATACACAACACTCAGTTTTCCAACCTTCATCTCATCCTTGTGAAAGAGGAAACCCCAATTTTACTGGTAATACATTTCATCGGGGGTTGAACCCCGAGTCCTTTGGCCCGGTAAAAAGACGCGCTGCCAACTCAACAGACCTGTAATTGACCCTTGCTGAGCCTCTGGTCACAGAAACAACATAAAACTCAAGTTTAATTATAGAACATGCTTACTTGAAGGGACGCGTAAGAAAGTACCCGCTGATAAACGACATTCGCGTCTGAAACAATTCGATGGGGTCGTCAAGCGGCTTGGGCTAGAAGAAATGGCAATGTTGCGTGACTACTATAGGCCTGTGTTGGCGTACACTGCAGTTGAACAACCGACTAAACGACAGGTATTCAAACTTATCTGTTGTAATGCATAGTTTGTTTCAAAGTCCTACCACCCGTCCTTTATCTACGCATAGAAACACTAATGGGGAAGGGAATAGTACGGTTACACGTATATATATGTTCGCGTGGTCTAGCTCGTTACGCTCGTGTTAGACTGGACTGCTGATTACGTGGACATCGGGATTAAAATCTGCGCCGGTTTTACTAAGGATTTTTTCCTTAAATGGTTTTCCATCCTCCTTACACGAAAATTCGTTTAGAATTCCTTTAAAATATTACCTTCCATATTTCTATTCCATTAGCGTAATTAATCCACGCGTATAACCCAAACGGATACCAAGACACGGTAAAAAAAAAAGTAATTCAGAATTTAAAGGAGGTATATTTGAATTCGCGTGGAGGTAGAGTGGGAAACCATTTAGTAAAAAACCACCCTTAGTGCATCTGACCGGTACTGAAACCCGATCTACCCATAATCGGCAGTTTAGTCCACTGCGAGAGTGATGCCTTAAGCCATGTGGCCACCCAAGAGGGTGCCAAAATTTTAAAAATGTTAATACTTTATTAGTGTTATTTTATAAATATTTATAATATCTATCAAATGTGAAAGCTACAGATCACATGACTTGATGTATTAATACTCGAAAGTAGATTTAGTAGGTAACTTTTCTAGCTGTCCGGTAAGCCCCTTCCAATGAAACTGAACTGTTTTTTCTATTTACATAAGCGGATTTATTAATCCAAGCAGTAATAATGAATGGGGTTTAAGAAAATAGTGCCTGCATTAGCGTTTATAGAGAATGGAGAAAATTATGCAGTGAAAATAAATTATGTAGAAAACTATCCCCAAATGAACCCAGTCAAGATTAGAACTCCAAACTTCTCGTTAACGGTGATCAAGTGCAATGCCATAGAACGTTTTGCCTCCGCTTAGGGTATGACATTTTAAACCTTGGTACCCTTAATATTATATAAATATTTACATTATAACATTGCTAGTTACATTTGGTACATTCTTTAATACCACTAATCAAGGCGGTGGTTGAGTTGTCTTAAGCGTTAAATTCACAATAAACTTTGTTGCCTTTGACGAGACCTGTCCTCGAATTCTGAGAATGGTTTTTAAATGTGTGTGTTTTTATAATCCTCTCTCCACACCATTGGGGATGCACTTTTATAAGATGAAATTCTTTAAATAACCTCTGTTATAGAGAATAAACATTTGAAAAGAAATGCTAAAAAAATCTCAATAAAATTTCAATCTATGATTGTATTTTAGAACCGCGTCTTATACTTGTTCAGATTATACGCATATGTACTAGTTACGATAAGGAGTTAGGGATGAGAAAGGTTGAATTCGGAGGAAGAAGAGTATCTGTATTTTCGTCGAGGGAGAGTAGAAAACCCATTAGGAAAATCACCCTCATTACACCTGACCGGGATTCGAACCCTGATTTCCCTGTTATCGGCAGTCTAGTCTATTTCAAGAGTTACGCCTTAGGCCATACGTCCACCGAAGCGTGTACATTTTTTTTATTAATATTGTTTATACATCTGGGTTATCCGAATATTTACACTAATAGGGTAGGAATAAAAATATACTCACATTTGCGTGGAGAAAGCGAGTAAAACCCTTCAGAAAAAATAAAGTTTATCTTGGTACATATGTACGGCATTCGAACTCTGACCTCCTTGTCAGCGTAAAAACTGAGATGTGACTTAAGTATATTAATGCGTGTTTATATATTTTGTGATAGGTAAATCCTCTATCCTGGAAGAACTGTTTGAGAAAAAGAAACAACTGTATTTATAACATTTTTCCTCCAAGAAATATCGTATGAATACTGTGTCTTACAACCTAGTTCCAGCAGGCGGTTGGTTCATTTTCTGTCATAATTTTAAGAGTTATTATGCTGCAAAAGCACTAAAAACACGTCATATAACATAGTACTCGACATTTAACAACGTTTAAAATTTACATGCGTAATTTTTGTTATAACAAATTATTTTATAAAATGACTTGTTCTAGCAAATTATTTTATTAAATACTAGTTGTGGTTAATGAAATATTTTTAAAATCTAATGTCAAACAAATTATTCTCTTCGACCTATCCTGATTGTTTTAGTAATTAATTAATAGAGAAAACTTTATTAATTAAAATTTTATAGAATAAAGAGTACACAACCTTACTTATATTGTTCCTAGTGAAATAGGCTGCAAAATTTTCCTGAGATAATAAAGGAACTGACTGTGGGAAATAATTAAAGATATTTAAATATATTTTAAACTTGACATTAGGTCTAGAGGGATTGATTAATTTGTTTTTTACACATAGCTAAAAATAAAAACATTTATATAGTAGAATGGTCGAAGGTGTCACTGTTGCTTTTTTTTATTAGTACCGCGTCTTACTATTCGTTCGGGTAATACGCTTATGTACTAATTACGCTAATCGTTTTAAGGATTAAGAAGGCTATATTTAGGGGAAGTATATGCGTGAAGAGAGAGAGAGGGTGGAAAACAATTTTGGAAAAAAATACTCTCATTACACCTGGCCGAGATTTGAACCTCGATCTCCCGTCATCGGTGAGCTAATTTATTGCTAGAGTAGCGCCTTATAACATGCGGCCACCGAATTGAGTCTATCTCAATAGACTGGATTGGCGATGAAAGGGAGGATGGGGTTAAAATTCCCATTTTTCCTATTGATTCATCTCTACCTATGCGAATAGCCGGATGTGTAGTAAAATGCGACGCACACACAAAAGTAACAGTTCTAAAAACTAAACTAAACTAAATAATTTTGTGTATTCTAAACTAAGTCAAAAACATTATCTTGAAATGTAATTGTTTTATATTTACTAATCATTGTATAGTTAATATTAATCTTTAATTTATTCTTCAACGCTTGCGCATAGTAAATTCCCCTTAATAAACTCGAGAATAGAAGTCCATGTTTGTTGAGATCAACATTGAACGCCAGAATTCCTGCAACCCTTTACACTTGCCTGTACTACCTCTAGCTTAGATAACGCTTCAAGGCGGCATTTTATGGAACTTGTCTGCTCTAAGACAAAGGATGACCAAGAAAACAATCGTCAATAAACTAGAGATGGGTCGAATCTTATATTTCTAAAATTTTAATCTTAAATCTTCTTTCTAAGCTCAAATACAAATCCGAATCCTCAAATCTTAAAAAATTACAATTTTTCTTGAAGTGAGAATATTTCAAATTATTATTTTCTTAAATCGTATAAAACTTGGTTCCACTGACAAATTATATTTGGTTTTTCATGTATATTACGTCATAAAAAACAAAGATAACTTAAGGCTAATTATATTAACTCAATTTTAGACCTTCCTGTGATAATGATATCGGTCAATTTTGATATTAAAATTTAAGCGGTAGAATCAAAACATAACGTTGTTGTCAGACCTTTAAACACAATTGTTAGCATATTTGCCTACTGAGCTACAAGTCCCGGGGTTGATTCCAGGAATGGGCAAAACATTATTGTCAGGGAAATTGAAGATAATCCTTTCACAGTGATTACATTTGATGACCATGCTACCGGATGTTGTGTTAATTCTAGAATAAAGTAAGTTTGTAAGTTTTGTGCTGATATCACCAGTAGGCTCAAAAAAAATTACGTTAAATACATCAAATAAAAATGTATTCATAACAATGTAATATTAATATTTCTCGATATTTATACTAAATACGGAATTCCTGTTATTTGTTGGGAAGTTAAAGGTAGGTTTTTGTCCAGATGACGACTGAACAGAACACGTTTTTCTCTAATGACAGGTTTGCAGCTAAATTTCTGGAAAAATAATAAAAATTGTGTTGTTTTGAAATAATCAAGAACAACAATGGTATGCTGTATTATTATTTTTTGAACAAGTTCTTTATTTTGTTCTCAACTCACACTTCAAAGTACTTTACTTTAACTATATTCGATTGTTTCCTTTAAATAAATAAGTGCTACTGTATTGAAACTAGTCATCTACAGGCAGCTTACGAAGTCATCCGACCCCAAGAATGAAGGGATTACAGCCAAGAGGAATAATAGTTTCATTACTCTAACTTCAACAATTTAAAAACACATTTCCATATAGCTTTACTGACTTGTATCATTAGAGTTTTTACCTACATTTCATAAGCTATAGCTGGTTTCATTACCAAAAATAACTACTTAGTATCATCCACATATCAAAATGTATATTATATTTGTTTTTAAACAACCTGTAAAGGAATAATTTATACAGTCGATTTAATAAGAGACAAACTATATATTTTACCATGTTTTAATATGTTTGTAATGTAACAAGGGTTCTTCAACTTTCATGTATATTTTTAAGATTCTTCAATCTCGTATATCAACAAGCTATATTTTAATTTATTTCATTACTTTAATTTAATTGCTTTCTCACAACATTATAGATAGTTTGTTCGGAAACTCATATCCCAAACTGCACAGATAGTTTTTAGAACCAAAGTTAATACAAAATCCCCATACACTTACATCCGGAAAACCATACTAATATCATTAAAATATGTTCAAAGTTTCAGTGTAAAGCGCTGGGAGAACATATCTATTCAAGCTTGCGTGTACAATAGATTGCATAGGAGCTAGGCGCGTGGCACTGCACACCTCGACATTTTGGAGTATGAGAGCAGAACATACCATATTTAATAGTAAAAAAACACACCAGTCCATCTAGAAATATGAAAACGTTCTGAGGGGCATTTTTAATGGGCCTACTTCACCGAAAGTGCCAGCCATTATTATTACATGTGCGCCGCCGCGCTCCTAGCTTCTATGCAACTTGTTGTACGCGCATGATTGACAGCTTTGCTCTTCCGGCGCTGTACGCCGAAACTTTTAACACAATTTAATTGTATGGTGGATGTAAGTGTACAGGGATTTTGTATTACTTTTGGTTCAAACAAGCTATATGTGCAGTTTGGGCTATGAGTTTCCGAACGCCCCATATATCACATAAGCTCTATATTTAATTCAGTACATAATTCAAAGCATTTATAATAAAGATCTATTGGTTCCGGATTCGATACTAGGTGCTCCCAGAATATTTATGTGAATAAGTGGGTCTGTAATGGAGTAAAAATCAGCCTTGTGAGGACAAATGAGAAGCGACTTGATTTTTTTTTTTAAACTAGCGTCTCCGGTCCAAATAACTGAGATTAACGGCCGTGAGGTTCGTTGGGCCGACCACATGACAGCCTCTATCCGCAAATGTTTGCGCTATCATCACTATCATCGCTCGGTCGGTATAGCTAGATCTCGGGCTCAAGCCATGGGGTTTATATAATATATGACTGTGTTGAATAATGTATTCGATGTTTGTTTCCCAGGGTGCTATGGAAGAAGTGAAGCTGATCACAGGTCCCCATGGATACTTAACCCAGTGTCCCCTGTTAGATTCCAACTGTCCCACGTGTGGTCAGTTCTCCTTGCTTCAAAACACCGTGGACCAACTAAAGAAACATTTGCAGGAACTATCGGACAGGGTAATTAATATATACATCTAGCTTAGAAATAGGAAATTTTACATTTCTCTTATATTATTTACAACGGTGTTTAAATTAAACGAATGCAGTATAAATATCTCATAGACAGATCAGATGTGAATTTTTAGATTTTTCGTAAAAAAAATAATTCCAGCTCTTTAAATTAAACAAATGCAATAGAAATATTCTTTTTTTAATGAAACAAATAGAGATGCAAGATGGGAAATTTTACATTTATCTTTAACTTTTTTATAATTAAAATGAAACATATGTAATAATGATAAGTTAGCATATAGATGACAGATGGGGAGTTTTACATTTATCTTTATTTTGTTTAAGTTATGTGTACACATACTGTAATTGGCCAAGGAAAATCTGCTACCTTTCAGGGTAAACGAAGTGTACATAAGTGTGTATTTATGAAATTATGTTAAAATGATGTACTTAGAAAATATAAATACGTAAAAAATATTACTTTTTTTAAAAAACATTTTATTTTTTCGGGTTATTCCGTGTGTTTCAATTTTCTTTGGTTCGGGGTGGGCCCCACTCAAATCAAATTGATGGGACTCTAATGTTATATATAAAAAGTATTCGTGTGTTTGTGTCTATCTTTGTAGTTGGTGGCGGCAGAAGGTCGCATCAACCGGGTGGAGGAGTGCGACTGCCAGAAATCTTGTCGTATCAACGGGACTGTACATGCAGACGGAGCCAGTTGGAGAAAAGGCTGTGATAATTGTTTTTGTGTGGTGGGTAAAAACCTATCGTCTTAATACAGTTTTAATTTTTAAAAATTGTAGGCTAAGTTTTTCCCTCCTTGCCAATGCAGTTAATTTTCACATAAAGAATCTTATGGCAGCTAGATTAACCACTCCAGTGACCAAATGGTATAAGGTGCCACTCTGACAATAACCTGAACTTTTAACTACGGGGATATCGGGGTTTGAATCCCGGTCTAGTGCGCTGAGAGTGGTTTTTCCTCTAAATTCTAACCTTCCTCGTCCCTTTCCAATTAGTATAAATGTACGGACATCCCGGACAGTTATTAAGATACTATTCACAAAACTTGTAGCACTAAAATAATAATTTCAAGATGGTTATAATTATTTATTCTCGAATCTGTCTCTTGGAAAACATGAAAGTCATAAGAGGCTAACTTTCCCAAAGGCGAATTATTAATTCCTTTGATTCATATTTTTCTCACGTTAATTCTTTAGCTACTCTAAGGAATATAAATTGTAGTTAAGTTATAACATTTTTGTTACTTTATGAATTCACCTTTAGTTAGTGGTAACTTAAGTTAACTATCAGAGGTCTGGTTATTATGTTTTTCCTATAATCATTACGTTTGGTTAAACTCATACTGAGTATCGTAATAAACTCTTAAAAATTCGAAGACATAATATGATAAATAGATCATAATTGAATCTCAAATCTGTGGGTTTTTTTTTTTTTGTAAATTCTATCTTGAATATCCTTGATGATTCTAGTATTCGAAGAACCCTCTCCTTTGAGATTTGAGATTCAAATAAATTGATTAGAATTTGTTTTAGAACTCTTAATACTACTTGTTGGCTAGTACTCAAATATAATTATCGAACAAACTTAACAATCAGACACCGAATGCGAACCCGGGACCTTTACGCTCTGCGCGCCAATGCTCCAACACTTAGCCATTCTGATTTTCTCGTATTTAGGGTCGTCTTCCACTTGTTTTTGGTGTGTTTAGTCTATATGTGGTAACGGGTGAAGCTAAAAGCCATTCACTTAATTGAATTTGAGTCAGCTATCAGGACTGATCTTGGGGAGAACCATCAAGCATCAGTCTGTGATAACACATTAATTAATAATATGAAGTGCATGGAAGCATACTGTCAGTCACAAGTCGCCGTGGACTGTGATTGTACATAGATAAATTTCACCAGCTATCACCAAGGTCCGGATTTCAATGACCTTAAAAAAAAATAAAAAATAACGTATAAATTGACCTCAAAATTCTAAAAAATGACATCAAATTAAAAAAAAAAAATATGAACAAAAACTCGCAATAAAGGCACATGACTGAATCAAACAAGCACTTTATAAATGTAAAATAAAACACATATATGCTATGAAAAGCCTTTAGCAACTAAACTGTTTCATTCTGCTAAATATAATATTGATTTTTAAATATCTACTTCATAAATACTAGTTGGGTGACCTGGTGTTCCAGGGGTAAGGTGCCTAACTTCTGTGCTAGGGGTCCGGGCTCAATCCTCGGTCCCAGCACAGATATATCTCATTGCCAAACCCTTCTTCTGCTCCTCTGACAAGACTTGTATTAATCACAACTTGTGAATGTGTGGAATACCAGGCCTCCACCGTGGTTCGGATCCCATGTTAAACTGTAGGTCCTCCATTTCATCTCAGAATATCCTTGATGATTCTAGTATTCGAAGAACCCTCTCCTTTGAGATTTGAGATTCAAATAAATTGATTAGAATTTGTTTTAGAACTCTTAATACTACTTGTTGGCTAGTACTCAAATATAATTATCGAACAAACTTAACAATCAGACACCGAATGCGAACCCGGGACCTTTACGCTCTGCGCGCCAATGCTCCAACACTTAGCCATTCTGATTTTCTCGTATTTAGGGTCGTCTTCCACTTGTTTTTGGTGTGTTTAGTCTATATGTGGTAACGGGTGAAGCTAAAAGCCATTCACTTAATTGAATTTGAGTCAGCTATCAGGACTGATCTTGGGGAGAACCATCAAGCATCAGTCTGTGATAACACATTAATTAATAATATGAAGTGCATGGAAGCATACTGTCAGTCACAAGTCGCCGTGGACTGTGATTGTACATAGATAAATTTCACCAGCTATCACCAAGGTCCGGATTTCAATGACCTTAAAAAAAAATAAAAAATAACGTATAAATTGACCTCAAAATTCTAAAAAATGACATCAAATTAAAAAAAAAAAATATGAACAAAAACTCGCAATAAAGGCACATGACTGAATCAAACAAGCACTTTATAAATGTAAAATAAAACACATATATGCTATGAAAAGCCTTTAGCAACTAAACTGTTTCATTCTGCTAAATATAATATTGATTTTTAAATATCTACTTCATAAATACTAGTTGGGTGACCTGGTGTTCCAGGGGTAAGGTGCCTAACTTCTGTGCTAGGGGTCCGGGCTCAATCCTCGGTCCCAGCACAGATATATCTCATTGCCAAACCCTTCTTCTGCTCCTCTGACAAGACTTGTATTAATCACAACTTGTGAATGTGTGGAATACCAGGCCTCCACCGTGGTTCGGATCCCATGTTAAACTGTAGGTCCTCCATTTCATCTCACAATCACCCGACCATTACACATTAGCGTAAGTGCGTACAACCCGAACAGGTAGTAAGACACATTGCTAATAATAATAAGAAGAAATAATAGTTACCCCCCTCCCAACATAACCCCTTCTAGCTTTATTACAGTGTATAATCGGGAATGTGTATTTTACAGCCATACAAGCAAAGAGGAGGAGACAAAGTTAATTGACTACATTATATAAGTTTCATTCGGACAGCTGTGCGTTGGAAAAAAAATGCGTTTAATATTGATTGCATGCTATTTAAAAATATACTTAACCAACATGAATGTCTTAAAATGACTGAAAAGTGCCTTATAATGACCCAAAAAGTCAAAAAAATGACTAAATAATCACGCAAACCAGGAAAAATATGACCCAAAATTCCAAAAAGACAAAATATGATGTATAAAATATATATTTTTACGACAATGATATCATGAACAGAGTGTATTTACTTATACGTACGTATGTATGTTTGTGACTAACAAACAAAAAAAGATGTCATGTCATCAAATTCCGGGTCCTGGTTATCACGATAGTTCAGTGGCAAAACGTCCCGGTTGTCATATTTCATTAAAATGGATTCAGACCTCTAATGTTTACTCTTTTTACATTATGATATTATAGTAAGTATTGTAACAGTGTTTATCTGTCTGTCCTTGTGAAAAGAGCTGAGATGGTTTGATGGATTTTGTCCAAAATTGATATTTAAATCTAAGATAGCCATACCTCGGGATATTTATTAAATTTTTTATTTAAATCCTTAAATTAAGGATACCTTACTGATAAGTGATGTTTGAAAATTTTAATAATTGTTAAAATTATTGTAACTATTTTGTTTAAAATTGATGTCTTGGGTGTACTTGGCCTAACAAATAACACTGTAAGATATAATGGTTTTTGTGTGAGTGGGGATTTGGTTAATAGTAGTTTAAAATTGAGTGAATTTTTAGAATTTGAGATATTTTGAAAATTGAAAACATTTTGGTCTGGTTTAAAGTGTATATCTGGGGGGATTTGGACATGACAAATAACATTGTATACTTTTTTTTAGCACCGTGTCTTATTTCCATATCATTACCATTACGTACTAAATACGTTAATGGTTTTAGGGATTAGAAAAATTAAATTTAGAGGAAGTGTACCCGCATTTGTGTGGAGGTGGAGTGGAAAAATCTACCCTCAGTACACCTGACCGAGATTGGAACCTCGATTTCTCCTTCATCGGCAGTCTAGTCCTCTGTGAGAGTAGAGTGTTAGACCATGCAGCAACTCAAGCTACTCACTGTATACTTGTTTTTTTGGGAAAATATAAATTAAAAGTAGTTGACTGATGGCTGATTTTTTCACATTTGAAATGTTTAAAAATTGGCTCTAACTATTTAGATCAAAATGGGAATCTGGGAGGTTTTTATATGAGAATTCATTTCATACTTTTGTTTTTTCTTTAAAAAAATAATTTAAGTGTAGTTTACTGATGATCGATTGAAAAAAATTTAATCTAAAAATATTTAATGACATAATAAAACATATTTTAATTATATTTTTTCTAAATAAATTTATCTAAAAGTATTTAACTCTATGACAGATTATAGAAAATTTGAATTAAAAAAAAAATTGTTTAAGACTTTGGTCCATATGGGTACATGAAGATTGTTTTACTTAATAATTTTTATTTTTTTATTTTTTTACAAATATAAATAGCTATAGGGTAGTTTAAAAATAGTTACAACAATTTTGTTTAGTATTTAAAAATTAAAATTTATTGTGTTAAACAGGGTGATATGTTTGTTGTTCTGAGGAAAACTTACTTGACTAGGGTTTAAATGTATTTTGAATATTTTGTTACAAGCTTTAATAGACTATATTAGAAATTTTTGTAAGATTGTGTAGTTCCATTTATTTTCTAATAATTATTTGTATTAGTAACATATTATATTCAATCCATTTCTGATAAAAGTCTGAGCGCTCAAGAGCTTTTTATTCATTGCCAAGAAGGAGCTTCTCAGATAGCTCCCACATATTGATTCAAGTCAAGCCAAGCATGAATTTAATAAATATAGGTGTAGTTTTAAACAAGGGCATAAAAAGGTGGGGGTCCGGATCCCCCTTGGATTAACTGGGCCCCCTGGAATTTGTTGGATGCCCTCCTAAAGGGGGTCGACAAATACCTTTTAAGTTTTTTCTCTTACTACAGTTTTAATTGTATATTGTCACCAACCATTAGTTAATGAGTATTTTAAAATTCACCTTCAAGATACACCTTGTAGAACTTCCGATTGTAAAATTAGTTCTGTCATTATTTCAAATACTGTACTTCTCTTCATCATACATTCATATGGTAGGTATTTAAAATTACGTTTCTTGGAATGAGTCAAGTAGGTGGGGTCCGAGAAAATGAAGCAAACTTTTGCTATCATCTGCAAGATCCTACTTGAGGAATCACCTTAAGAAGAGAGAAGCTTAAATAACAGAACAACTATCAGAACTGGAGTTTGTAGCTTATGTAGGTAGCCTTACTATCCTTCCCCCATCCATTATCTCAACGTACCTACTTACTTAAAACATTATTTGCTAACTATTAAAAGTTTGAAAGAAAGGGCAGGGTTTGGGGGTACGAACTCCCCTAGAATGTGTTAGCGGAAACCCCCTAAAAAAAATAGCTTTCTACGAACTTTCTTTTAAAACATAATTATATAAATATACAACGAAAGGATTATTAAAATTTAATGAAACCTTTTTTTTACAATTAAAATAAGAATCATATATTTAAATAGTACAAGACATCCTTGAAATTACAAATTAGCGTTCACATTTTTAAAATGGAAAGGACACTATGCCAACTGCAAATTTCACACACAAAATCAAGATGAATGTACAAAAGAGTAAACAATAGGTCAACTTCGCAAGACAAACACAATACTGCAAGGAAATAGACATATTCAACAAACTCGATCTTGCCAAGCCTATGCATTTATTGAGTTTTAACACAAACTAATATTAAAGGTTTGAGTTTCAAGCTCAAAGTTCGATTACTCGTGGACCCCTTTCTATTAATATTAACGTGTAAACCTGTAATTATTGTTCTTGTGGTTTGTTTGTTCCGGCAGCATGGAGAGGTTGACTGTCAGCCAGTGCAGTGCCCGAGTATTACCTGCAAGAATCCTGTCATGAACCCTGGAGAGTGCTGTCCCAGTTGTCTCAGTAAGTGCCTTTAAACTTGATTCACATTTTCGTCCAAACTAGACAACAGAATGTGCTTGAGTTACTCAGCAATTCACAAACTAGAAGAAATGTATATGTTGGTTGGCCTTTGATGCGTTGCAACATATATTAGAAACAGCTGACTTCAGACACATTTTATTTTCTAGTGGATAAACAGATCATTAACATGTATTGAGTCGTTAGTTTAGGTGCATGCATACTGATTGAGTTTGTTGGTTTAGACACATGCATACTGATTGAGTCTGTTGGTTTAGATGCATGAATAATGATTTGAGTCTGTTAGTGTATGTACATGTATACTGAACGAGTCTGTTGGTTTAGATGCACGCATACTGATTGAGTCTGTTGGTTTAGATGCACACATACTGATTGAGTCTGTTGGTTTTGATGCATGAATAATGATTGAGTCTATTGGTGTATCTACATGCATACTGAACGAGTCTGTTGGTTTAGATGCACGCATACTGATTGAGTCTGTTGGTTTAGATGCATGCATACTGATTGAGTCTTTGGTTTAGATACATGCATACTGATTGAGTCTGTTGGTTTGGACACATGCATATTGATTGAATCTGTTGGTTTAGACACACGCATACTGATCGAGTCTTTGGTTTAGACACATGCATACTGATTGAGTCTTTGGTTTAGATATATGCATACTGATTGAGTCTGTTGGTTTGGACACATGTATACTGATTGAGTCTTTGGTTTAGACACATGCTTACTGATTGAGTCTGTTGGTTTGGACACATGCATGTTGATTGAATCTGTTGGTTTAGACACATGCATACTAATTGAATTTGTTGGTTTATGTACATGCATACTGATTGAGTCTTTTGGCTTAGACACATGCATACTGATTGAGTCTGATGGATTATGTACATGCATACAGATTGAGTCTTTTGGCTTAGACACATGCATATTGATTGAATGTTGGTTTAGACACATGAATACTGATTGAGTATGTTGGTCTAGACACATGCATACTGATTGAGTATGTTGGTTTAGACGCATGAATACTAATTGAGTCTGTTGGTTTGGAAACATGCATACTGAATGAGTCTGTTGGTTTAGATGTACGCATGTTGATTGAGTCTGTTGGTTTATGTGTGTGCATATTGTTTGGGTTTGTTGGTTTTAATGTATGCATATGGATTGATTTGGTTGGTTTTGAAACTTGAATGGGTTGCTGTAGTTTATGTTGACGCCATGACAAAGTAATGGTGAAGTTATTTCAAAGCGCACCGAATGTACAATGTCGAAAAGGCGATAATATTGTTATTGGTTGAGACTTTATAGATAGTTAGGTGATTACGTATCTATTCTGTTTTTGTTTTTCGGAGGATGTGTGAATCCATAAGTAGAGCCCATTTGCACAGAGTGGCAGTTTCTAGGAAAGGAGAGGCAAAAATTATTTCCAAGATTAGTTATGGATACTAAAGAAACATTATGTTGATATATAAATAAAATTTACCTTTTCTTTGCCACAATTTTTAAACAATCAGTTTAAAAATAAATATTTTAATTTTTAACACATAAGACATTTGCAAAAATATATATGATAACAGGGATTGTTGAAAGTAAACATAAATCAAGTCTGTGGCCTCCTCCAAAAGTTGACAAAAAAAATTGGGGAAACCTGTGATGGCTTTAGGTGAAGTCCCCCAAACAGGAGACAACTTTTTTTTTTACATTACATCCTTATCTAAACTATTTAAAGTTTTTTTTAACATAGTTGGAGTTAGAGGTGCTCTGCATTTTATAAGTAATCCAATAAGTCACTAACCTAGGCAATAAACAGTAATACAAAATTGCATTATTAATTATATATAATAGTTTAACCCCCAAAAACACACCATTCTTTTTGGCAGGACCCAAGGCTGAAAGGTCTAAACATGATACAAGGGTAATTCTGGAGATAAAGTAGCTTAATGAGTAAAAGATACATGTTAAAATCAGCAACAAAAAGTAATAATAGTGTTTATGCCAAATTTATTAATAAAAGGCTATTTGAACTTCCAAAACACCCATTCTCAGATTTCCCTTAATGTTTTTTCAGCTTAAGAAATTTATAAATATGTTTGTTTCAGCTTGAATATATAACTGTATAATATATTTAAGATGTATTTTAATGTGAATGCAGTATGAAAAAAAGGGATTGGAGCATGTAAGATGGTGAAGGAGAGGGGTGGCCTGGATTTTCATCGCCTCTGTATCAATAAGGTCACATCATAGATTAACATTGAAAATTAGAATGCCATTACTACCTCGGGAAAAGCCTAAAGGGAAAGTTGTTTCCACCCATTTCTAGTTGTTTTACCTATACTCATGAATTTATACTCATGTTTGAGGAAATGTTGTATGCCTGTATAATATGCACCCTAGTATAGTCCTGTGTTGTGTCCCTGTATACAGTATACTCCAGTGTAGTACAAATGTACCATGTGCCTGTATGTGTGTGTGTTGTGTTCAGAGCAGTGCCTACTGCGTGGGGTGATGTATGACCATGGAGAGTCAGTCAGCTTGAAGCAGTGTGTCGAATGTGAGTGTCGAGATGGGGCCATGCACTGCAAGAAGATTGACCCAGAGACCGTGTGTCCCCAGCTAGAATGTAGTCCCCAGGAGCAGTTCAGCATCCCTGGTGTTTGCTGCAAATTCTGTAGAGGTAACATTCCTGCCCAAGGGGTATGAATAATGGGGAACAATCTCTTTGATAAGTAACTGCCCAGTATGTGGGGGGGCCCTTATAATGCCTGGGATCTACACAACACATAGAACAAAGTTTATTGATACATTAAACACAAGGTGAACTTGTAGACACATAGACTAAGGAGTCTGTCTTGTCTGGTTTGCCTGATAAAGAGGTCAGGGTTTCAACCCCAACTAAATGTACTGAGGGGATTTTTCTTTAATGTTTTCCTACTTTCCCTACATATAAATTTGGGTACACTTTACATAAATTTTACTTTCCTCATCCCTACCCTACTAATGTGAACAAGCAGATACCCCGAATGGGTAAGAAAATGCAATGTCACACCCGCACACACAATCTAATGGGGGTAGCTATGAGAGAAAAATAACTAAGAAGAAACATACCAGTAGCCACCTGAAGAAATAATGAGATTTTTTGTGAAAAAACCAACTCCAAGTCACCCAACCAAACTTTCTTTTCAAAGGCAAGCAAATGTAACACTGAAATGAGTTTCATGACTTAAGTAGTTTTTTTTAAATCCAGCCAGAAAGAAAAATATAGAAGCTCAGACTTGAAATAATTTGAATTGTATATGTTTCATGATTGATGTCTTGTAATGTTAATAAAAATACCTAAATTTGCCTTTTTACAGTAAGAAATCATTAGGGTGGACCTTTTATATCTAATATTTATAACATTTTACTATATTGTTAGAATAACTATCAATAGTAACAGCTTCAAATCACATGACTTGACATATGAATTTATGAAAATAGTTTTAGTACATTTTGTAAATATGCTAATGCAAAACTAAAACAGATTTTGTTTATTTAAATATATTTTTTATCTTAATTTTGCAATAATTTGACTCTCATAAATATGTAACTCATACACTCATGTGTTGATTCATATTTTAAATCACAATTTAATTTACTTTTAATCAGGAATTTTTAATTTTTATTATAAAATGTCAAATGAAGAGCTTTATTTGGTTCTTTAACATTATTTTAATGACAACTTTCACTAGCAACAATGGAAGTATTTATTTAACCTGTATTAAAATAATATTTTTAAATACAAATTATATTTTTAAATTGGTATCTTCCTATTAATATTATTTCACCAATCAAATTAAATTGCAGCTTCATAACATGCAATTGCTTTGCTTTAATATATAGGGAATTAAATGGTGACAAATCTTTTTACATATAAAATTGAACTATGGCAAGATTTAGAGAAAAATACTTTACGTGTAGTATCATCTTTATGATTAGTGTTGAACACAATTATACGTGTATGGTTAAAAAGTCTAATGGACAATATTTCAAGAAAGATTGTTAATTTTATTATTATGCTTTGAGTTTTGTTATCCAACTCATTCATATTTTTAAATCTTGCTATAGTTTTTTTTTAATTCCAAGATATCTTAAAAATTTTTGAATCAATATATTTTATGTGGCTAGTACTAGCTGTATGAACCAGTGATTGATTAGTCTATTATTTAATACTGTTTTAAATAATGTGATATTTATATTCTAAAATTGTTCCAACAAAATAATTCTGCCCAATTTTGCCTATAGAAAATTATTCTGAAATGATTTTCTAAAGAGAATTTTGTTATTGTTACTAAAAATAGGTATTGAGTACACTCCATTTACAGTGAAACTTAGTCTTACCTTGACAAGCTCCACTATGTCCCTAATATATAAGTTACACCATAGTGGAAATAAACAATCAAGGTAGCCTTGCTTCCTTTCAAGGTAAATGAAGGGTACCTGACTTGAGGTCAACAAGTAATTTAATCATTACATTTTTACTGCTTTCATTATTGGCTTTATAAATATTTATTTAGAAAAAGGTTTTATTCAATATAATATAATTCCTAGCTCAGAAGCATCTTAATTGATATATGGCAACAATAATATATTTAACAACTAGAATACTGATCCCTAACACTACCAATATTAATGTATTGTTTCTTTCCATTAATGACTTAACACTGAGCGATCTCGTTCTTGTTGCTGTGAATCACTCATAGTTGTACAAAACTATATAATATGGGCTAATATCAACCTTTTTTTAATCTCTTTACGACACTTCATTTTAACTTTCTAGTCTCAGTTAAATATTGCAGATCATTTATTGGTCTAATAGAGATATATTTATATTTTTTGGTAAAAAATAGTATGTCGAGCTCGATTCCCATGTTGAGGTGTCACTTTTCAATTTAAAGAATATCATAATTATTATATGTGGATATAACTGTAATTATCAACTAGAATAACGTTGTTATTTAATCCATTAAACAAAAATCAAACAAATCAACAATTTGAAAACAAAATAATTCAATCTTAAATTAGTAATTAATTTTGACATATAATGTGAAAGAATTTTGTCACATGTTCTTTTAAATAATAATTATTAAAAAAAAAAGTATTTTTAAATCAAATAGTGTTAGAGTTCCATTAAGCAAAATTCACTCTATTAATGACACCAAAATAAGAGAATGTGGAGGCAGGACTTCAAGCTAATAAAATTATGACCAGTAAAAGTTGATCAAAGTAATCTTTTAATATTAAATCTATTTTAAAAGAACAAATTTTGAAAATGAATTAATGTTTTGTAATATTATATTTTTAGTGAACAACTCTTGTGGATTTCTTAGTAACTTATTGTATTCTAAAAACTGGTATTATTCTATGGCAACCAAATAATTATTACATAATAGGGGTTACATTATAACTTTAACTTACACACTATATTTGCAAACTATGCCAACTATAACATTTAAAAATATAGAGTCCTCGTGAACACATAAAAAATCAGTTAAATATTTTTCCTGAAAACTAACTACTATGCACCTAGTTAAGTGCCAACAGCAATGCGTGTGAAACGGCCATTTAAAATCTTTAACTATTCTTAATTACATTATGTAAATAATTTTTAATAAAAAATAACATATTTAATCTCTAAGTATCTATGTGTTTTTAATATAGATATTATTTGTGCTTAGTTTAGTTGTATAATTTTTAACATACAGTTATGACCAATATATGAACGTAGTAGGGGTGGATCCAGGGAGCAATTTTGGGAAGGGAACTCTTAGCTGGGGGTCTGAGGTACAGAATATAGAATACACCCAAGTTTGGGGGTGGAGGGGTGTCCTACCGGATTTTTATTTCATTCGCCTGGCTCTAGCATACCACTTTTTCCGTTGATCCGCTCAAACGTGTTTATTTCAGCTAAATTTCTTTTTTTTTCGTCTATCGCCTGGACCCCCCCACCCCTGCCCCAACCCCCTGTGGATCCTGCCCCTGGCACGTAGTACAACTGTGAGTGATTGTGACTAACCTGTGTCTAACTCTGCAACTAACATTGGTGTGCATGTGTCTTGTTTGATTTTGTTTCCTGATGGATTTGGTCAGGGGTTGACTACTGCACTATGGGACACATGTGCCATGCAAATGCTACCTGCTTAAACTTACAAACTACTTACGCCTGCCAATGCAATGTCGGCTTCTTTGGGGACGGGCATATGTGTCATGGTATGTATGTGTGGTAAAGTGATCTCAATATATGCATGCTTGGTGTTACTAACACAATCAAGGTGTTTGCCAAAAACAATGTTGTAAAGATGTGCTGGAATTGTTTTTTGATGCCAAAATATTATTGCGCAAGTATTTGTGAGAGCACACTTATCTGAGTGATGTTGGAGTGGAGCTTAAGAGATTGACTCAATTTTTTTTTCTGTGAATGTGAATCTTTATTTTACCTAAGAATCTTGAATTTCAAACCTTATCTTAAAAAACATAATAAGCATAATAGGCTATTTTTCACACATTAGTATGATTTAAAAAAAACTAAATTCTTATTTTGTTCTCAACATTCTATATTTTCTGTAGAAAATATAAATGCCTATTGAGTAAATAATCACACTCACTATAATGTGAATTCACCTTCAGTTAAGTGGTAAATTAATGGTCTAACATTGGGCTGGTGTTTGTTATATAATTATTTTGGGATAAGTCACTTAGTAAAATTTTTAATATCTTTTAAAATTAGTATAGCAGATTAAAAATTTGAAAGAAAAATAAATTTTGAATCTTAAATTTTTTCATTGACTCTCAAATATACTTAAGTATTCAAGGGATTGGCTGATTTAAAAATTTAAAGTATTGCTACCCATAAATAGATAAAACACTAATATATACAAAGTGTATGTAATATATAGAAGGAGGTAGAGGGAAGGTGGATAGAAAACATGTAAAAGGGAACAAACACAGTATGGTTATTGCAATGAAAAGAACACCACAGTTCACACTTTACATTGCTGCCACTGACAAAGTGAAGAAAATCGATCATCACCCCCAATACAGGTTTAATTCTATCGAAACTCATCAAGGAGGAGTGTGAAACACGCAACACAACTTCCTAAAAGATATAAAATATATACAAATCATAATTATTTTAAAATATATGTAGTTTTCACTTCTATGGTCAGCCAAATTTAGGTTCAGAATTGCAATGAAAGCTAGTTTAAAAAAGTTTGTTTCTGTCAGTGTTTTTATCAATCTTTATCACAGCATCACTCAGGTAAGTGCACTATTTCTCTAACTTCAAACCATCAGCTAGCCCAGTGCTTTATTACAATAGTAGTTTCTAGAAACAATACACTCCTTCCATAACCCCCACACCGTTGTAAATACTAACTTTTAGTTATATTTGGAAGAAGGTATAGGAAAGGTGGATAGAAACATATAAAAGGGGGACGAACACAATATGGCCTTTACAATGAAAAGAAGAACACAATTCACACTTTACACTGCTGCCAATGGACAAAGAGGCAATGCTTGCCTCTTAAAGAAAATTGATCTTCACCGCCCAATCCCCCGACCCAGGTTTCATTCTATCGGAACTCATCAGGGAGGAGTGTGAAATGCGCAACTCAACTTCCTAAAAGAGAAAACCAAAAAAACAAAAGGGGAGAAAAAGGAAAATGGTAAAGAATGATAGAACACATAGATAGGAGCATGTAAAAGGTATAACATAAAGGACAAACACAGGAAAAGGACATTGGATGCAAATATATAATGATATAACTCAATAAGGAAAAGGATTTTCCTTATTGAATTATAACTTTTAGTTAGCAATAGGTAAAGTTTGATGCTAGGAATAGTTGTGTTTTGAAGAGAGTATCATAAAATGGTTATGACATTGTTCCATGGAGATTTTTGCTTTTAAAAAATGAAACATACAACTTTGTTTCAGCAGACACTTTGAATAAAGAATTTATGTTTCTGTTGAATAATCAGGATGTTTATATACTCAAACATTCAAAGTATTGAATATCTTTATAAAACTTGGAATTTTACAAAAATATATTTTTTACATTTTAATGTATTTTTAATTGCTGTTAATAGAAAAACGTACACCTATCCAACAGAAATGTTGGTTTTCATTAAAAATTTGCATTCAACTAGTAATGAAAAACTAGGGCCAGTATGTCAGAACAAAGCTGAGTGGGCCAGTTATATGAGTGTGTGGTCTAAGCGTCACAGTAGTGTGAATGGATTATTAGTGAAAAACTAGTGTGAGTGGGTCATTAGTGCTACAGTAGTGTGCTTAGAACTGCATTACTGCGCCACTCATGTTATAAAATTACTTCTTGGACAATTATCACTGCACTTAGCAAGTAAATTAACACCACCGCTGTTCCACTTACACTACTGGCCCACTCATCTTCATTCAAGCACAGGGGCCTAGAACATAGCGTGCACACTTAACTGCAAGTGCTCAATTTAAAATATACACACAGATCATATTACAAAATAATGAAACATTAAATAAACATCTGGTTCTTGAAAACAGAGCCTAGTATTTAAGAAATAAAAAATGAGGATATACATTAAGGTGACCATTCATTCACAATGTTCAGGGTCAGTCCCTAAAATAATATTACTGTCTCACACTGATTTGTTCCCCAATCAGTTAAATAACTTAATGCAATTTGAAATGTATATGGCTTGGATTAAAATGTTTTAATCACATACGTTATTAAAAAGTCAAAATATAAAATTACATCATTTTGGCCAGTGACAGGTATTTCTCTCATTTTAATTTTAATTGGTTTTTTCTCTTAACTTTTGGGTCCAATTGGATTTGCAGAACATTTTACAAAGTGATCTCTTCCTACACTAGACATAATTTATTGACACGTTAAATAAAATGGATATTAAAAAAACATTTTTTAACATTAACTGGGGGAGAGGAGAAAGAGCCTAAAAAAAGGTGGTTTTTTCTTCCACCCCCACCACCACACTCCCACACGTACCTTTTCACACGAATAAAGAGCCACTATTACTGTATAAAGTAACAATGTTCATAAACTTATGATTTTGAATGCTCCCCCATCCCTTTCAAAATTAAATTTTCCCTACGGCCATGTTGCCTACAAACCTAAAGGTTTTTTTTTTCTAGTTACAAGAGGTTCATATATAACAACTGTCAAGTTGGAACTTATACCTACCCAGATGTGTCATCCATGGATATGTGATTAGTTAGCAATTTGAAGACTACCTTAATCGATTGTTATTTAGATTGTTATTTGGTGTCCAATGGGATTGGCCATTGATTTAAATATTTGCTGAATCAAGCTTTCTTTTTAATCAAACCTTTATTTTGTTTACAAATCTTTAACCTGATTCTCAAATATGGATCTTAAAAACATGTTAGGTGCAAAAGGTTAGCTTTCTTACAATTCTATTATTCCACCCTCCCTCTTTCCATTAAGATGCTATAGAAAATATAGATATAGTAATAAAATAATTGATAATGTTTATATATTATTGTACTGTCAAATGTTGTGTTCTCAAAGTTGTATGATGAAATTAGCTTGTGTTCAAAAATGTACCTTATTCAGTAACACCAATTATAAAATTATTTGATGTAAGTAAATCAAATCTTGTTTTTATGCCACAAAGAGTAAAATTGCATATAAGTTAAATAAGAATTTGCACAATTATTCACAGCAAACCAAAACAAAAATGTAAAAAAAACAAAAGAAATCTGATGCTTAGTTTTCAAAGAAGTAACACAGTAAACTAGAGTAAGGATACACAGTTACACACTATTTTTTTTAGACAAAGCTATAAAAGGCAACACATGCACAAATAAAATATTTCTTTTCCACCTTAAAATAAAGGGCTGACTTTAGGTGTTCAAAATAGCTATTATGCATTTCATTAAAGGTGGCAATGCATTGCATTATTCTGACCTGTACATGCTAACACATTCTGGTATCAACGATTGAGAAGTATCGCCTATTTTGCCAACTAGACATTTGACGATGTTTGTTGTGCTACATTTTCCTACTTCTTTATTATAGTTTTGTTATGTATGTACAAAGGTACAGGAAATTGGGCTATAAACCACATAAAAATGAACAAACATCATATGGCTTATATAATAGAAAATAATAAAAAAGTTCACAACTAGCATTGCTGACAAAGGTAATGGCTGCCTCTTGAAGAAAATCAATCATTACCACCCAACCTCTTGGCCTAGGTTTTATCCCATCAGAAATCATTAGGAGGCAGTGTGAAATGCAACTTTCTGAAAGAAGAAATCAAAAAATCAAAAAGAAAAAGGAGATTTGTAATGAATAATAGGATATTTAGATATATATTCATATCCAATGTACATTTACTATCTTTATGTTTCTTTAGGCTATTAATTCCTTTTACATACTCCTATCTTTCTTTACCAATACCCTTTTTTTTAATCTCATTTGTGTTTTTCAATTTCATCTTTTAGGCAGTTGTGTTTCACACTTCCTCCTGATGCGCTCTAGTAGAATGAAACCTAGGTCAACGGAATGAGAGGTGATAAGTTTCTTCAAAATGCAACAAACCTCTTTGTTAATCGGCAGCATTGAAAAATATGATCTGGGTTCTTCCTTTCATTGTAAAAGCCATATGGTGTTTGTTCTCTTTTATGTGTTTCCATACCTTTTTTTTTTTTTTGTATTTCTGCCATGTAAAATAAAACATACTTCATGAAGCAAAAATAGGTTTTGTTTGGGGAGATTTCTTAAAGTGTAATTTCCGGATATCCGGACATGTTCTGATAAAATAAGCCACCTCTCATTCTAAGTACTTTTGAAAAAAAAAAAGTAATCATTTTAAAATATAAATAATAAAAGATTTAAAGCAATTGGGTTTTTGATAGTTAATTTATTGATAGTAGGTACTAACATAGACAAGAAATAAAAAATGTATCTAAAATTATTCAGAATTAAAATTAGTTAATGGACAATTAAGTATTCTTATTTTTCAATTATAAGGTTGACAAATTTATACAAACTGAGTTAACACATATAATAATAAAATATGTATTTGTTCCATCGTACTCCAAAACATCGCGATGATTGACCAGCGCTTGAATATAAACCCTTGGGTTGATATGGATTTATTTTCCCTCTTGACACCTTGCAGATGTGGATGAATGCCAGCAGGAGGGTGGTTTAGATGGCCACCATTGTCACAGCAACACACGTTGTGTCAACACCCAAGGCTCATATGTTTGTGAGTGTCTGCCTGGATACCGTCGCCTCGACAAGTTCAACTGTGTTGAGCTGGATGAGTGTAGCACTGGCAACCACAACTGCCACAAGGACGCGGACTGCGTCAATACACAGGGCAGCTATCATTGCCGGTGCCAACCAGGATACTCAGGGGACGGATATGATTGCCAGCGTGAGTTGTGATTTTACAATTATTATAAATATTGGAATATATTATAGTCTTTCTCAAATCATCTCTTCAGTGCAACTCGATATTCAATAAAATTATAGTTTTAAAGATTTCAATGTTTAGTAAAAATTAATTTTTTAACATAAAAAGAGACCACAGTAAAAAATGTAATGTTAATAAAATGATTTTTCCTAATGTTGAAATCTTTGAAATAATGATTCTCTTAAGTGTTAAAAATTGAGTTAGGACAGTATTTCATCAAAGGTGTGATTTAAATAAACCACACATACATGCATTAACTACTTGTTAATTTGTTACAATATGATTTAAACATATTTCAACCTTTAAATGGCATAGACTATTAAGTTAATTTATGTGTAAAAAGGATTGTTGTGTATTGACTATTGAGCATTATAATTGTTTTATCATCTTTGCAAAAATCGTTGTTTAAGTGAAGAACATAATAACTACTCATTAGTCATTAAATAAAAATAGATCAAAGCTTTAATTTGAATGCCAAAAGATATAGCTCAACAAGTGCATTAAATAAATAAAAATTATAGGTATCAAAGTGGGTTTTTTTTTCATTATCTATTAAAACTTGTAAATTTAAAAAGCAATTGAAAATACTCAAAATAGTTGACTGAAGTTGTCCTGAAAGCATATAAAAATGGTTAAATGTTTCAGCGGTTTGTAACCAGACCTGCTTGAATGGAGGGGAGTGCGTGTCTCCCGGTATATGTTCATGCAGAAGAGGTTACGTGGGTCCTAGCTGCGAGCTAGATCTCGACGAGTGCTCATCAAACCTCCATCGCTGCCACGAAGACTCTGTGTGCGTCAACATGCCAGGGTGGTACTACTGCAAGTGCAAAGCGGGCTACCGCAGTATAGTCTATGACAACAGTCTCGGAATTATGTGCCACGGTAAGGAATACAACACTATATTGTGATAGAGATTCATTTTTTTTCTATTGAAAACGTTGAAATTTTATATACTTATAATTTGTCATCTTTATGGGACATTATTAATCATTTAACAATTTTAACACCCTTTCTCACATACAATGTTATTCATTATCAGTTTTCTTCCTACACAATTATTTACACTTTTATTTGTAAATAATAAATGTATCTATCAATTATTTTTGGGGATAAGGGAAGGGTTTTTTGAGTGTCAAGAACTACTTACCTGATATGATAACATCACTAATCACTAGAAAATTTCAAACAAATAGTAAATTAATTCATAAAGACAACTGTTAATATTTTATTAGACAAGTAATTGAAATATATAGTTTCAGATTCATAATTCTTCCTATAGAACTATGCAAGCAAAATAATAATGAGTTCTATTTGATTTAAATAAATTACCCAATTAAATATTTGACTTAGTTTAGCATATTTTCTAATAAATTCGCAATTAAAGTAATTAAATGCATTTAGCTTGGGTGGTACGGAAAGGTGTTTCATACCTGAATTGCCTTCATAATAAGCTTTTCAAGTACCTGATCCTCCTCATCCCTTGACTTAGCAACTCTGAGAGACTTGCATTTCCTCAAAAATACCATTGGAGCAGAATAAGAGGGGTGGGAATTATAGAGTAAAAATAACAAGAAGAAAAAATCTTTTCTACAAAGAGTAGTTAGTCTCACTATGGGATAAAAAAAGAAAATAATATTTTCTCCATGCAAGCAACACTTTTGTCAGTTTTAGCGCAACAGGAGTTGTTTTTAAACTTATCACACTCATATAAAAATTTGCTATTTATTTTTCTCAAGCTTCCAGTAGGTTTTGGGAGACAGTCTCCTAGTCTAGTCTGACACTACACCCCTGACAATCACTTTTATGACACTAACTTTTTTCAAAGAACACTAGCTTCAGATTTTGGAAGCAAACTAATCTGTTTTATTTTAATATTAGAAGTGTTAGAGTTTGTAAATAAGGGCATGTTATGTGTACTCTGTGTGCTCCACAAGTTAATTAGGTGGTTAAACTTGATTATAGTTTTTATTAACAATACGTTGCTAACTTTGTGTAGGGCTGTCATTTTCATGTTTTTACAAAGTTTTTGTAGATTTAGGGGATACAACACAGATAAAAGAATATTTGTCAATATTGAAAGATCTTAGTTCAACATTTGTTTACCCATTCACTCGATACATTTTTTTTACATAGATATTGACGAATGTAAGGAAGGAACACATACTTGTCATTCGTCTGCTCGGTGTTTCAACACAGAGGGAGGATTCAGTTGCTCGTGCACTACAGATGAAATGCCTGAATGCAAACTGAGTAAGTAATATCTGACCAGTGTGTAGCTTTTATTATTGTCTGCTGTTAGTGAGTGCTTTATTAATGAAGAACAGAGTAATGATTCACGGGTGACAATATGCATATACACAACAAATCACACACTAAGATATTTGTTTGTTTGCACAATCAAGTTTATTCTCTAGCCCTTTTGGATTTCTTCCCAATCTCAACTTTATTGGCCACATGTGATCACTGATATTAAAAAAAAACTCGTAATTTGTAAACTTATACCACTGGCCACATGGTCAGGGGCGCACCCAAGATTTTGAGCTGGAGGAGGGGGGATTACATAATAATTACATAATTGCACCATTATATATTTTAATTACTATAATACTAAGAAATTTGATTCGAAGTATGGAATAAGAAAAATAAAGAATCAGTGACGCCCCCAAAAAAGGTGGGAGTGCGGGCATTCCACCCCTGAGAAAAATTTTAATTTCTAAAAATGCAAATGGTAATATTTAAGATAATTTGTACCTAAATCGGATCATCTAACACTGTACATCACTAGTTAACAGGTCTGCGTCTACACATTCTTCTTCACACCCAGGATTTGTTGTTGATGGGGTTGGAGGCAGGCCCGATTAAGGCATGAGCCGAGTGTGCCACTAAGAGGGGCCCCCATCCGCCTGGAAAATAAATCACTTTGACTTGTCTTATTTATTTTGTGATATTATATTTCAATATTTCAATAGGCTATTTTTATGTTTTTTCTTAAAATTTATCCCAAGCTAATCTAGAAACTCCCTTATCGAAGGTCGTTAGTAGGCCTAGCCTGGTATTATGTGCAGGCTGAAAGTCTGTGCTTGAAAATTAACGCAACCTTTGCTTTTGGCAAACTGGAGATATTACATATCTGCGCCCGCCTCGTTGGCGTAGTTGGTTAACGCGCTAGTCATGTTGAGTTCGACTGCTGAGGACGGGGAGATCGAGGTTCGAATCTCGGTCTGGTGAACTGGGGGTGGTTTTTTCTAAATTGTTTTCCACTCTCCCTCCACGAAAATGCGGGTTCACTTCCTCTAATTCAACCTTCATAATTCCTAATCCATTAGCGTAATTAGTACTTAAAGCGTATAACTCGAACGGGTAGTAAGACGCGGTGCTAAATAATAATAATAATAAATACATATCTGCAGTCAGTACTGTTGTCTTTTGACAAAAAAGTAAACACTTATTTTCTATTGACAATAATTTTTGATGTGAGAAAAACGCCAAAAACTTTTTTAATAATAAAATGCAATTACACTGAAATAGTTTATAACTATATGATGTCCAGTACTATTATATTATTAGCTATTAATTTGCAGTATTATAATCCACTCAGTATATAAGAAGAGACTGTATGGTTTAATAGTTTCTATAATATTAATATGTTAATAACAAAACTCATAGTACTCACCATGAATACTAAAAGTTTGTCTATAAGTAAAATTATCCATCTATAATGTATAATGTAAGAGTCATAATCATTCATTAGGGAACTAACTTCTAAGGGCCCCAAGTTCTACTTGGCACAGGGCCCCCAAAAGTGTTAATCCAGGCCTGGGTGGGGGCATATGATAATATCAACTGCCCCTTACCCTCTTCCTGATACAATAGTGTTTATATAATTGCTCTAAAATCATAATTTCAATCACTGTAACAACTTCAAAACTTTATGTACAAAGAGTAAAGGCTTTAACCATTTCTAAAAATTATTACTGTATCACAGGTCCAGTTTTCATTTAAGTAAAAATTTACAGTAAAGTTAAAAATCAACAGAAAGAGTATTCCTTTGAAAAGCCCTAATTACTGCACAAAATCATTTGTTTTATATCAAATATAACTAAACAAAATATAATTGGTTGGTTGACAGAACATAGTGCTTATCATATTTTTGTAATATTCTTAATTTTCTGGAGAAGGGCCTTCAGCTGGGGAAGCTTCACCCCCGTGGGTGCACACCTGCACATGGATTAAGGATTCAAACTCACAATAGACTGAATTTCTAATGACAAAGAGATCAAGGTTTGAATCTCAGCTAAGTACATTAGGGGTGGTTTTCTACATGTTATATATCATTATGGTTTTCCCAGCCCCTCTCCATACCAATGCAAGCGCACTCACTCTAAATAACCTCTCTACTCCAAATCCCTTAAATTAAAATGTTAATAATCATGGATGTGATCATAATTATAGAAATTAAAACCATATAATGAAGAGAGTAGATCATCCCCTGTGGATATCAAGATGCATATAATAATTTTAGATATTTTTCACAAATGAAAACCACCTGTAGTGCACCCGGCTGTGATTCAAAACCTTGACCTCCTTGTCACCAGCATTTCAGCCTATTGCAGGCTTGAAACCTTTGACTGTGCGACCAACTATATAGTCTTGAAATGGTTTGTTTTTAATGTTTGTGTGTGTGTGTGTGTGTGTGTATGTGTGTGTGTGTGTGTGTGTGTGTGATGTGTTTGTGTGTGCATGTGTGTATACATTATATATACATATTACCATCCAAACCCGATTTCAGGACAAACTAGATTGGAGTAGGCCAAATTGATACATCCTGCCGCTAGTAGGATAAACTGATATAACCTGATATTTCTAGGCAGTACCTGTTTTCATTCTTCTTAACCCATACAATGAATTGACCTTGGACAGGTTTCTTCATTCACAGTTTGTGCACAAATGTTGTCAGCTAACATAACCCTAGTGTGGCCTGGTAAAATTGTAGGCTATACTAATATATCCTATGAGCTAGGGCAAAATTTTGAGATTAACTCATTTAAACAAGATTAGGTTAGGTTATCTAACATTTGTGTGCGATCTGTGCATGATGAAACATGTCCAAGGTCAACTCATTGTATGGGTTAAGAAGGATGAAAACTAGTAATGCCTTAAAATATCAGGTTATACCGGTTTAGCCTACAAGTGGCAGGATGTACCGATTCGGCATAGTCTGATCTAGTTTGTCCTGAAATCGGGCTTGCACTGTAACATATTCGAAAGAAAAAGTCAATCATTAGTAATCATGCCTATAAAAAGTAAGATTTTAAATATCTATATTAAAAAGAACAGGTTTGTAAGTTCACACCTCGTTTTAGATTTAAAACTCGTGAGTAGTTTCTTTTGACTATCTTGATTTGCAACTACCCTGCTATTTACTAACTTTATTAACAAATAAATACAATGGGAGGCACAAACAAATTACATTTTTTTAAATTCATTTTTCTTAAGTGGTTTGATTATCTTGGGAGTATTTTTGAAAAAGCTGTTTAGTTTTAGGTATAAAAAGGTATTTTTATTTCAACAATTGAAATTAAAGGTTACAAAATTATTAAGAATATTTTTTTCTTGGCTGAGTTTTGATCCCTTGTTCTTTGATAGTGATTGCTTTCACTGCACAATTATTTTCAATTGTTCAAAAATCACTACTTAAAACTAAACAGCTTCCAGCATCATCCAACTTTGACTTGATATATAGACTGGTCAAAATTGTGTTATTAATTTAGATGTTGTAATTATTTTTCTTAATTTTCATGTCTTAATTGTAAAGTTCCTAATTCTAATATATATTTGTCTTTTAGCTTGTAAAATGTGTTTTTCATATATAAATTGATGATAATATTTCTTAATATGTTATTTATGACAGTTTTATGTATTAACATTATACAAGTTTTCTTTTCGATTATATCAAATTATAACTGAATTATATTTTCCTAAATATTTTTTATGTTTTTGTTCATACTAAGGATGAGACTATCATATCCTTAAATACCTCGATTCCTTAAGGGTATTCGAGAAACTATTTGATTCAAGATTTAAACATAATGGTCTGTGGCTTAGACCAACACTATTATAAGATAAACTTAAAAATTAGACCCCAAACTATTTCTTTGTCACTTAATTAATTGTATGAATGTTATAAATTATAATGAATAGATAATAACAAAAAATGTTAACATTTAGTTATCATATTTATTTTCTCTACTATAATTTAAGAATTCATTATTAGCACCACGTCTTACTACCTGTTCGGGATATACATACTTACGCTAATGTGTAATGGTAGGGTGATTGTGAGATGAAATGGAGAACCTACAGTTTAACATAGAATCCGAACCACGATGGAGGCTTGGTATTCCACACATTCACAAGTCTTGATTAATACACGTCTGATCAGAGATGAAGGAAGGGTTTGGCAATCAGATAAATCTGTGCCGGGGCTGAGGATTGAATCCTGGACCTCGAGCACAGAACCCCGGACCCTGAGTACAGAAGTTCGACACCTTACCCCTAGACCGCCAGGTCACCTAATTTAAGAATTAATGTATTCAAGTTAACTTATTACGCTTACCGTGTTTTTTTAGATTCAGATTCATAAAATAATGTATATGAGACATATGTGGTTTATTAAAATACTTTTAATAACACTTAACATGTTTATTTAAATTTAAATTTATTTACTGTGCACACTATATACACATTCGTAACTCAGAACATGTATTACAAACCTATTTAAAATAGAATAATATACCTTATCATGTTGCCAGAAATGTTGTATCGGTCAATGAATAACTACATAAAAAGTATTCATGAATACTATATTATTATAGGCACAATCTTGAATTGAACCAAGGATTGCAGCCAATCAGAATTGCTATTTGGTACTGTACACACCTTTTAGCTAGAGTTGGGTCAGAGTCACTATTTTACTTTTGAATCTTGAATTATAATCCGAATCTTGGAAAATATTACTAACCTCAGAGGAAATATTAAAGAATAATATCAAATAGAAATAGTACAGTAACTAAATGTTAACATTATTTCTTATATAACCAATTCATTATAAAATTAAAACTTTCAGATATATGCTAAATTAGTGGTCTGAGGCCTGGTTGTTAAGTTTGTCGTAAAATAATGTTGGTTCAGAACCACCAATAGACGAGATGGTATTAGAGCTTTTAAACAAATGTTAATTGAAAAATAAATCTTTTTTTAAAGATATGAGTCTCGAACTTAATATTTTCTTGGATCCTAGAGTCTTGAATATCCTTAAGGATTTGAGGTATTCAAGCACTTAAGAATTTGAGGGTCCTATCCCTACTTTTAACCCATGGAAGTGAGCATGTGAAATGTAAATCAATATCCTTCTTCTGATGTTTATTAATACTTATAAGGGATGGATCTAAAATCCTTAATGATTTGAGATCAGAGAAAATATCAGAGTAAAAAATCAAAATAAATATAATTTTTTTCTTTTAAATTTTGGGTTGAAATGTTTTTGACCTCTTATACTGCTTATTGATGGTTCAGCTCAACAAAGTTAAAGGAAAATCTTAAACTGACTCAATATAATTAATTTACACCTTACATGAATGTATTTTATATTTAAAAAAAATAAAGTGTTGACATTTATTTAATATTTTCAACTTTTATTGAACCCGCTTCAGTGGCCAAATGGTCTAAACGGTGTCACTCTTGTGTTAGACTGGCTTGCTGATACAGGAGGTTGGGGTTAAAATCATGGTCGGGTCTACTGAGGGTGGTTTTCCCTAAATGGTTTCTCACTCTCCTTCCACACAAATGCAGGTAGATTACCTTTAAAATCCTCCCTTCCTCATCGCTACCCCACTAGAGTAGATATTATATATGCATATAACCTGAACAGGTAGTAAGTAAGATGTGGTGATAAAAAAACTTATATGGGAACTTGAGAGTTAATATGATAAAGAACATCTCTTATGTTTAGCGTATTGTTTATTCAAATTTGAATATAAGATTAGGATTCAAAATCAAGATTTAGATTTAAATTCAATATTCAGATTCAAATTCAAAATTTGTTGAGATTCATAGGTAAATTCTAAGATTTATGTTCATAAAATAGAGAATTAAACTCATCTCTAATATTTGTATTTGTTTGTATGTAATTATTAGGGATGGGATTCTCGAATACTTAACGGTTTTTGAGATTCGAGGATTTTAGAAAATTTTGGATTTGATCTTAAGGAAAAAAAGTTTAACTATTCGAGTGAAATTTGTTTTGTGGTTTTAATACTGCTTATTGATGGTTCAAAACTAAATATAATTATAGGATGAACTTAACAAGGCCCCAGACAAGTAACATTTAACTGAAAATATGAATGTTATAATGAATGGATTATAAGAAAATATAATGTTCATTTAGTTACTATTTGTAGTTTCTATTATTCTATTCTATTTATATTTCTTAGTATGTTCATAATTTTTCCCAAGATTTGGATTCGAGATTTGAAGGTAAATTGTATATTTGGATTCAAGATTAGGATTCATAAAAAAATGTATCTGACCCGACTCTGGTAATTAAAATAGATTAAATAATACCAGAGAATGAAGGAGAAGGTGACAAAGGAGGGATGTGTTCTGTTTACTACATTAATATTTCAGGCTGCAGCTTTGAAGGCAAGGAGGTGAGCAACGGCGCGACTGTGAGTCCCACTAACAACCTCTGCCGACTGTGTGAGTGCATGAATGGCGTGATGTCGTGCAAAGACCGACCTTGTGACTGTTCGGCTAGCGGGAGCGCCTCTGACGTTTGTTGCCCTCGCTGCAACCCTAACACAAAGTGCACTCACCAAGAATTGAAACATGTGACATTCCACAGCGGCGAGCAGTGGATCTATCAGTGCCAGACTTGCGAATGCTTTGTATGTACATACTTATTCTCACCTTATATTGTATCATTAGCAGCAACGCACATATTTTTAATTTCCTCCAACCTTATCCCTCCTATTCAATATATCCAATATATTTAATAGAAGTTTAAGACAAATGAAGTAGGCCTACAACTATAATATAGAGGTCATTGAAAATTTGTCAAATGCATAGGCTAAATTTTAAGATCACTATGTATGCAAACTTGATATGTCCCTCTTTCCCTAAACCCTGCCCCTCTCTCTCCACCTTCATGCTCCCATAATAAAAAAGTGTGTCACTGACCACTAATATTAAAATTAACTCATGTCTATTCTTAAGAAAAAAAAAATCAGCGTGCGGCTGAAAACCAATTATTAAAGGCTGTATCTATCAAGTGCGCAAAATGTTTGCAAATATGTGCGATCATTTAAAGTTTCATCATACATTATACATTTTCAGTGGTGATGAGAAAACACATATGAACAAACATTGTTAGGTAGCAAATGCTTATTTGCTGATGTTAAGGCAGGGCTATAGCAAGGGAGGAAGGGAGGCAGCCATCCCGGATGCCAAGCTGGAGGGGCGCCAACAAGATGTAGATTTTTTAAATATAAAACTTAAGATTATGAAATTTATTTAAATGCGTAGTTAAAAAGATGTATACAATTCTCCTTTAGGAATAAAAATGGAGCCCATTTTGACACAAACACGTGGCACAGTGCACTAATTCACAAGCAAATCAACCAATAAAGTTATACAAATTTACAAACAATGTTAATCAAATAAATATCATCACAGTGTCACGGCAACAAGTAAATTTCACAGTTCACATCTAAACTGTCACATGGTTCTCAGCTAAATTTGAATTACGTTGAAAACGGAAAAAAAAACAAGAGGCAGATAATATTGTCCAAACCAAGCATTAGCAAAAATTGGGTTGGGTAAAGAAGGTGGATCCCTCAACCGCTGCGCCACTATAACACGGTATTGAAAGTAGGCCATCTCCATCGACACTTTTAGAAAATTAAAACTTTACTAAAGTAACTAAGAATTTAACTAGTAGTGTAATTGTATATTCAAAGGGTTCTACACCAAATCTTAACAAGTCCTTTCCAATTTACTCCTTATGAAGATGTACAGGAATAGGATTTGGAAAATGAACCAACCAGACTTCAAATAAATTTAAATGATCCCACAACTAGTCTGAGTTTAATGACCATGTGAGAAGTTCATTAGTTGAACATAGTCCAGAACAAAATTAAACTGGTAATTTTCTTTCATCGACTGATGCAGAAAAAAGGCATTTTACTGGGAAGTTGGTTCCATAAATAACTTTTGAATGTAGAAAGTGTAGAGTGAAATTTACTAATTTAAAGTGAAGAGAAAAAATCTATTTACTGTTTCACCTGGATGCTATTTGGAAAGCATTTTAATTAATGGTTGGCAAATCCAAAAGTAGGATTTTATGAATGTAAAAAATTACACCCTCAAATTCCAGCATATGAAAATTCTGTATAACACTGTGAAGGCTACGTTACTTGGAAAATCTTTGAAAAAAAGGATTAAAGAGTGTAGCACAATTGATACTGAACTAAAAGAAATGATCATAAAAGAAAAAGAGAAATGGCAGCACTTTCTCAGATTATTGTTGATCGAATTTTGTTTTGTGCAGTCAACAACTTAAATTTTTGAGGTTGTAACGCTATTTGCTACCCTACCATGTATTTACCTATATTTATCGTAAATAATTTCCAATTTATTTTCGTTTGAAATTACACAATTCAAAGTTCGGCCGCAGCATAACATGCTGTATTACCGGTGTGACAAATAATATTATTTATATCTATTCAAAAATAAAAGGACAGAAGGAAGAACGTGTAACACTGTTTTAAATAATTTGAATAAGGAATTTTAACCTAATGAAGAACACTTACCTTTTATTAAACATATTAATTATCCTTCTAAGAAGTTTGTTGACTCTTCTTTATTTATTTTCAAGGTCGGCCATGATTTATTTCAACGCATGCACAGATCTGTCAAACGAGTGGTGGGTCTCACGATTATAAAAGAAGTAAGAAAAGAAAAAAACATGATATAAATACCTCTAAACTAGCGCATTTCAATTCTGACAGATGAAAATAAACATTTAATTATTTTAAGAAACATTGTTCATATTCATTGACATATATTTCAATCTTTATATTAAATTTGCATTTTGTTTTATATTCATCTCTAGTCCATAGACAACATTTATTTTTTTGTTTTAATATATTAGTTTTCTCTTTGGACTTGGAAGAAAATAGAACTTTTTAAATTTGATTCTTGGAACACTTTATGAACAAGATTAGGGTCTTCTTCCTCGGTGTTATTTTAACGTGGATCAAACTCTGTGTAGCTCCTAACTAAATTTATTTTTAAAGTGTTACAACGGCTTGAAAGTAAAGTGCAAGTACACAAATGCAAAGTTAAGTGTATGGGCAAGAACTAGAGATTGTTTATTCCGTTAAATTGTGGACGAGGGGGGAGTTAATAAAAGGAAACAAATTTCAGAAATTCATGCTGTTTCAAAATGGACGAATTTATTGGTTCAGATTATGCCAAATTTTCAAATTTAAATTTAAATTTCTTTCTTTTATCGAGAAACCAGGATTTATGTAAAAACTTTCAGAAAAGACTAAATATATTCAGACTCTTTATCTATTCCAGAGAATTAATTAATATCTTATTTTATGTCTAAATATTAATTATATTGATTTTTTTTCTTCTCTTTACTCAACGATACTACTTTTTTTTTGTCTTACTCAAAACTATAATTATATATTATATAAGTTCAGCCTATATTATCTTTCTTTTACCTTAGTATTAAATGTTCTAAACTGCTAAATTTAACCATGTTCAGAAATTATTTTAAGTGATACATTTTTGTTTAAGAATACTTATATACTTTATTTTTATTTTTGTCAAATTAGAATTATACTTATTCGGAATTCCATAGGCAGGATCGAAATGTGGTTAAAAAAAAAGTAAACAATATTAAACCCACAAAAGTTTCAATAATTGTATATTTTATATGTTTTTATTTTAGTCTAAATTAGTACATTTTATTTCAACAATCCATTTTATTTAAATTGTTCATGTTTTATTTTAAGTATTCTTTCAACACCTGTATATATCCCAGTGGTCTCGAGTATTAAGAATCATAATGCCTCTGTCAAAGTTTTCGAGGTAAAGTTTTATTATTATTATTATTTTCTCCTAGATCCTAGGAGTGGCATCCAACAAATACAAAATTGTATTCATCTCGACGTTAAGTTTCATTATGTGAAGATATTTGGAAGACACACTGAAAATATACAAGAAAAAAAATTCTTTGCAAGGTTCAAGTACAAATATACTAGAGTTTGTTTCTCATTATGATAAACAGCTAAATAAGCATATTAGCTTAAACAAAGAAAAAAAGATTAATTCAAAATTACTTTTCTCCAACAATTCAAAACGAGCATCAATTTAATAGGTGACACTGTGTTTCAAGAAATATTAAAATATATAAGAAAGGCAAAATATTTCTCAATTTCATTTGAGTGTACACTAGATGTAGCCCATCATGAACAAATGTAACAGATTATTAGGTAAGTGAAAGTTTCGGAGGATGTTTGCTATAATGAAGAAAGTTTCATTGATTTCATAAAAACTAGTAAAACGACAGGAGTTAGTTTAACTGAAGAGATTCTACAAAAAGTAGAAGCCAATGAACTTGATATTCATAATTGCTGATGGCAAACATACGATAATGGTTCAAATATGGCAGGGAAGTATTTAGGAGTCCAGCCCCATATACAAACAAATAACAGTCATGCATGTCTTATGTTATGTGCTGATCATTCATTGAACTTGGTTGGTGTTCACGCTGCTGGAGTGTCTCCAGATGATATCACATTTTTTGAAACAGTACAAGAACTGTACAAATTATTTGCTTTAAGTGTCAAAAGGTCAGAAATATTATACAACAAACTTTCTACCACTCTCAAGCATCACTGTGATACAAGATGGGCATCCAAATATTTTGCTGTTCATGCACTTTATTCACAGATTGATAAAGTCATCAATACCTTAGAGGAAATGTCTTACAACCCTCAATTCCATGACTGTTTATCAGTGGTTAAAAATCTTCCTAAACAAATTAATTTTAAGTTTGTTTGTTACTCTGTTATGTGGGACAAAATACTAAATCATATCTCCCGCGTGAATGAACAGCACAAAGATATGACCATGGACCGTGTTGACTGGATTAAAGATGCTTTACAAGACATCCGCGATACAGGGATTGATGTTAAATTGGAAGAAGCATCGAACATCTGTGCTACAACATCTTTTGAAATTGACTGCTTCTTCGAGGAGAAAAGGGCAAAGAAAAGGAAAAGACTGACTTTGGAAGAAAGTGAGGATACTGTTTTGACAGGATAACAAAGGTTCAGTATAGAATGTCATGTTATTTTTGACAAAGTTTTAGAACAACTGGAATGGCATTTTAAATGCTTTAGTGAAGTATTAGGTGACTTTAAATTTTTTAATGGGCAAGTCTTTGCATCTATGACTGAAGAAGATTTAAAAGCTAGAGCAAAATGCTTAGCAAATAAATATGATAAGGATCTGGATGCTACTAAAATAGAGGGGGAAATAGCTATTTTTAAGTTTCAGGCCAGTTCTTTATTTGAAAAAAGTCAGGATTTTTCAAAATCAACCTCTCCTGACCTATTAAATTTAATCCCCAATAAGTCCATAGCCACATCTTATCCAAACTTAGTAATTGCTTTCAAATTATTTTTAACATTGCCAGCTACTAATGCATCTGGTGAACAAGATTTTAGTAAGTTGAAAATAATAAAAAAATACTTAAGGTCATCAGTGGGTCAAAACAGGTTAACACACCTGGCAATTCTATCAATATAAAAAGATATTGCTAAAAATATTAATTACGATGAAATAGTAAATGATTTTTCTGCTGTAAAAGCTAGAAAGATGTAAAGTGTAAGTATAAAATAAATCTGTTGAAATTTTTAAATAATGTTACTTCTACATTTTTTCATAAGTAATTAGGTAGCAATTAATTATAAACAAAAAGTATTCTTCATTCAATTCAAACAATTTACAATTTTTTTTTCTTTACCACAATACCGATTTAAGCTCATATGATCAGCACAGGCTATTAAATGAAATTATTTATTTTAAGTTAATTTTTAATAAAAAAATATTAAATTACAATAAATATTTAATGCAAAAAATATAATTATTTTGTTATTATTTAATACAAATTAGCAAAATATAAACGGAACAATACTTTCAAGCCACAATAATAATAGCAAGATTTTTTGTTGTACAGATAATGTATTACATCTGCAACAGGTATACAATGCAATCTGACACCATAATCTGCTCCGGTATGACTGGGTGGAAACGGGGTGGTTGGAGAACGGAGGGGGGGACGGGCGCCAATGTTACTGTTTGCCCCACACACCAATTCCTCTAGCTACGACACTGGTTATGAGCGATGTCGTAATTTCAAAGGAAATTCATTATTTGCGTACTTTATGCACGTTGAAAGGAGACAAGCTCAGACAAGTATACACTTATTTGCAAACATTTTTAGGGATTATATAATTTGTTCTTAAATAAGTAAGTAGCTGCATTTAATTTCTAACTTTCATAAACTGAAATCCAAAATCTATTTCACCATCAACAACTATTTCCAGCCTGTGGCCTGGTCAGTTTATTAAAATGCCTTCATCTTCCTCTATCCTTCCCCCATGCCTCCTACTTTAATTGCTTTCATTATTCTCTTCTCACATGCACATTTTCTGTTACCTGCTCCTCCCATCTCTTACATGGCCTTCCTTGCGGTCTTTTTCCTACATACTTCATTTCCATAATTTTCTTTGGCATCCTCTCCTTCCCCATCCTTATTACATGCCCATATCATCTCATTCTTGCTACCTTTAATATCCCATGTGCTCCCTCCTGTACTCCGACTTTTTCCAAAATAACTTCATTTCTTATCCTGTTTCTCCTCGAGACAGCTAACATGTTCCTCACAAACTTCATCCTCATGGCTTCCACTTTCCTAATTTCTCCTACATTCATTGTCATGTTTCTGCCGTGTATGTGACAATGGGTGCAAAGTATGCCTTATACAACACTTCCTTTCATGTCACAGGCACGTCTCTTCTCCATAGCTGGTTTCTTACACACTTATATAACTCTCCCGGCTCTTCTCTTTTCATTAAATCCTCTCTTCTTCCACCTTTCTACTCCATCACACTTCCAAAATATTTTAAATCCTGTACTTTATTCAGTTCTACTCCATCCAACTTTATAGCTTTACTAGGCCCTATCCTCTTCCTTGTCATTACCATCACATATCATACCAAACTAAAATCTATGTCTAGTCTTCTATTCATTTCTCTTTATTCTGAATTAAATAATATATTTCTATAAACTATAAGGTGCAAGCAATACCTTTTGCTATGGGAGCCATTTTATTAGCTACTGCATGTAAGTTTTTTTTTATCTTTTAACCAAAGGAATAGGTATTTCTGAAAATTCAAAATTATCTGTAATGTGTGTATGAAGAAATTAAGAGAGAAGTTTTTTTATTTATATTATCCCCAAGGTTGGCTACTCTTTCTATTACTTTTATAATTTCAGCGTTTTTATACTGTTGATATATATAGGCTACTCCTTTATTGATGCTGTATAAAATTCAAATTTAATTTATGTGCCTGCATCGCTGGGCATGTAGACTTAGTCTAGTTAGCTAATTATGGGTAGGTCAATGCTAGAATCTCCTGACCAAGTGCTTTTTTTTTAAAATGGTTTTCCACACAAATGCATGTTAATTTACTATAAATTCTATTTTCTTTGTTTGTACCCCATTAGCCTAATAAAAATATGTGTTTACTAGATGGGTAGTTGGACATATTTTTTTCTTAGAAAGTAAATATCCTTGACATTTAATTGTGTGTTTTTGTCTTAACACACACAACCTTATTAAAAAATGTTGAGCCTAATATTCACCGATAAAAAAGTGTGATGTCCACTGTCCAGGGTGGTGAGATTGACTGCTGGCCAATGGAATGTCCACCGTTCATGTGCAGCGAACCTATCCTGACCCCTGGTGACTGCTGCCCACGTTGTGATGATGACCCTTGTGCGCTAGACAGTACTGGTAACACGAGCACAGGAGGACTCCCTTGTACGTACGCTGGCCGTCTCTACGACTCTGGCACCCAGTGGAGGGATCCAAATGATAAGTGTACAGCCTGCAATTGCAAAGTAAGTGCTTGGAGAGGAATGAAATAGTATTCTTTTGTTTTTTCATTGAGGTAGTGATATATCTTTATGATGGTTTGTTTACTAATATGTTTGGGTTTTGTACATAAATATTTATGAATATGTTTTGGTGTAAATAGTATTATATCTTTCTTATTTATAAAAGAATGTACTTTATATTGCTCAAATTGAATCGTATATTATAACTTGCAAACATTCCCCCTTTTTTTTTTCTTTAGATAAAGTTATAGTATGGTATAAAATAAGATTTTATCATATAAAGCTTTGAAATTTTGAACTTGAATCTGAATTTAACTAAGATTTATATTTGATTCAAAGTTTATAATCCAATTATTAAAATATTTTAATCAGATTTAAAATTCAACATACAAATATTACCTAGATTCAGATTAACACTTTGAATCTAATAATCAAGTTTAAAAATAATTTTAAATTTTTAAACATAAATTCGTAGCTAAAAAAATATAATAACAAATTCATCATAAACTTTTAGTTGAGTCATTTGAACGTGTTTACATATTATTTCAATGGATATAATTTGCTTAGAGAAACTTGAAAATCTGATAATAGGTACTAATAATGTTCTTTATTGTTTGGACTCAATTGAAAAAGAAATTATTTTTTGAGGCTAACATTTGATTTTGATTCAATTCAGAACATTTCAGTTAAAAAATGTTCTCTTTGGAATTAATCAGAAAATTTGACAAAACTTAGCATTTATTTCAGGATTGTTTGGGGTTTGTAAGATGTGGTTTGAAATTGAAAATCTTAGTTTTGCACAAGTTTAGTACCTAACAATATTTATTTATCGTGTTATATAAAAAAAAAAATATTTGAAAGCTATGTGCTTCAAGTTTTAAAAATAAATAGTACACTTCAGAGCCTTTGTAGTGCCATTTAATGCATTTAACTTCCTAAACCAAGGAAACATTATTAGGAGGGTGTATGATATAAAAGTACACCAACATTCACCTAGAGAGTGATTTAAAAAAAAAATATGGTGAAAGAAACCATTCTTGGTGTGACCAAATGCTAAATGAAACCCAGTCCCTATGTCCGAATTAAGTGCATTAACAAACAAATAACTTCACCAGCCATTTCATGTACTATTAGTGAATATCAAGCTATTCATGAAACTTTATATTGGAATTAAATAAACAAAATTATTTTATTTCCAAGATACAGAAGAAGAATTTTAAAATCATTAAATAATTTCACTTTATTTTATTTGATAATCCTTGCACTATTTTAGCCGAAAATAATGAAGGCATCAACTTGATATATACAAATGCAATACGGTTTTTATTCGCTTCGTTTATTACAACCTGTCTGGGCCACAAGCATTAAATAATACCTATGGGGTGGAATAAGGAAGGTCAGATCTATATGAAATGTACATTCATTAATTTAGAAGAATAATGGCCTAATTATTTAGGAAAAATCATCCTCGGTACACCCAGCCGGGATTCTAACCAACACCCAGTGTTATTGGCCAACCAGACTAGTTAAGCTTGACATTTAGTCCACGTGCTTATTGATGCAGGCCTAAGCCATATTAACCTGAAATAGCATGGTGATCTACATTCTACCAACACACACCAGTGGACAAGTAGACAAAAACAGAAGTATCGTCTTGTCTGGTATGCGGGTGACGGGAATGTTAAGTTTTTAATTCTGACCAGGTGTACCAAAGTTATTTTTCCTAAATGGTTTCCCACTCTACTTCCTTGCAAATGCAATTACATTTGATTCAAACTCTACTTTGCTTATTCCTATTCAAGTAATGTACATATGCGGATAGTCCAAAAGTAGTAAGACATATTACAAAAAATATTATAGTTTTTTTTTTTTGCATTCACACAAGTGGCTGTTTTATTTTTTTTCTGTGCAAACTCAATTACTCAAGAGGATTTGATTTAGCAACAAGACCAACAAAAAATACTGTGTAGCATTTAGAGAAGCATTTTGGGGGCAGAGAAACAATGGGTACCATGGTTGATTATCACAAAGGTCCTGCTGGGCAACAAAGTAAAAAATAAATACCAACTTGAACATGAGCTCTAGAACAACATTTATTTTTTGACTTAATCCTATCAAATGGACATAAAGATAATTTTGTGAATAACATGAACCATAAAAGTGTAAAAATCTTTCACAACTTGTGTGGTTTATTTTTTCAATAATTTAAATATTAAAAAAACAATTGTATAAAGTGTAAAAGTGAGATTGTTCATTTGCATCAACTACTTAAATAAAAAATAGAGATAGGTTGAATCCTATCTTTCTCGAATCTGAATCATAAATTTTCTTTCAAATTGAAATTAAAATTCTTGAATCCTTAAACATGTTTAATTTTAAAGTGAAAATATTTTGAATTTAATTTTTAAAATGTTTTTTAAAGCTTGGTGCCACTGACAAATGTTATTTTGTTTGGCGGGTGTATAAGGTCATTAACAACAAGAGTTTTTTAGTAACTTAATTATATAATTACTTTTACCAAGAATTTATTAAAATTGTTATTTAAAGTCAAGGTCTTCATAATTGTATCTGAGATACTTTTTTGAGATTTTTACAAATCTCAAATCTCTTAAATACCATATAATTCGAGGGATTTGAGGATTTTAAATGTCCCATCTCCAGGACCATACTTAAGGGTGTGTAAACAATGCGGCCGCACAGGATCCCATGTATTTTATACAGGTATTAACTATTGTAATAACACTATACAAACAAAACATTTTAAATTATTTTGGGGCTTAACATGGGGGTGACAGATAACCGGCGTCCCAGCAAACAAAGTTTTCCTAGTGCCCCATGTCTGCTAGGGGCAGCCCTGTCCATCTCTAAGCGAAATATGAATGACAAGCAATAAAATGCCTATCTGTACTAAATAATAGTGCATGCCCAGCCCACCAGGGTAGGTTTCCTGTGGAGGAACTTATTGGTATTTATCAAAATTTTTATAAAATTGGTTTGGTATATTCTTGTTCTTTGGCTCAAAACGTCTGGAAGTTTCACAGTCTTTATTTTTGTACTGAAATTAAATTTGGCAGAGTTGGGCAGTATATTAAGTTCAATTTAAATTTAATTTAACTAAGTTATTTTATCATGTGTGTAACATTTCAGTGTCAAGTTATATATTAATTAGCATACATTGTTTTTGTTTAGCAAAGTGACAAAATAGTCTGAAAAAATAAACAAACATAAGTCAGGTGGTAGCGAAACAATAGGGGCATTTCCTGCCTGTAAATAATTTGCCCCCTCCTCCCTCTATATGTATTTCATTACCATTGTGATATTTTCAAATATTAAGCTGAAAACAATTGTCTTGTATAAAATTCTAAATAGCTTCTAGAGACATACAAATTCCAAAAAAATGTCCAGGGAAGGGCCAATCTAAATAGTTATTAGAGACATTTAGTTTTAAAAAAAAATGAGATGAAGATAACTATAAATAGCTTCCATAGGCATTTAATTTTCTAAAACTTTCCAGGCAAGAGCCTTTTTAAATAGCTTTTAGAAAGATCCAATTTTGCAAAATTTTCCAAAAGAAGTCCACATTAAATAGATTAGAGACATATAATGTTCGAAGATTTTCCAAGCAAGGACACTCCAAATAGTTTCTAGAGTCATTCAACTATCAAAAATTTGCAAGGGAAATATCAAATAGCTTCTAGGTGCATTCAAATTTTTTTTAATGTATGGAGGAGGACCACTTCAAATAGCTTCTAAAGGAGTCCAAAAATGTTAGATGAAAGGACCAAAATACATAGCTTCAAGAGGCATTTGATATTTTTAAAAATTCTGAAGGACACTCTAAAATACTTTGAAGATACATCCAAATATCAAAAACTTCTGTAGAAGACCCACTCCAAATGCTTCATAAAGGAGTTTTTTTAAACCATCTGTTGAGAAGCATTCTTGAAAACTTCTAGGAACATCCAAATTTCAAAAGGTTTTTGGGGAAAAACTAATCCAAATTGTTTATAGAGAAGTCTAATTTTTTTATTATTATTTTTATTGCAAATTTTTAGAAAAGGGCTATTCCAAATATCTTCTATACATTTGATGGCAGAAGGTCCCGAGGGAATTGGCCAAGGGGTCAAAGTTCCTATAAAACATTTTTTTCTTAATTTGCTCCTACCCTCCACCCCCAGATAAATAAATTTCCACCACCATCGAAGTCTAATAGTACAAAGAAAGGGCCCCCCCGCGCTTTTCCCTTGGTATTAGGTCTGGTTTGAGCACCTGGCGAGCCAACTTAATAACGTGGGTGGCACATGTAATTTATTTTCATTTATTTCATTTGAGGTATTTCATTTGCACTTTATGAGCCTAATGATTATATCAACAGACAATAATTTTTATGAGGGAAGGTGAAAGGGCCTACCGATTTTGCCGGCAAGGTAATTTCACATACCTTCCAAGGTTCTTTAACATACCATAATCAACATGGGACTGATGGCTTTACTTCCCCTCCGAATTAAGCTGTGCTACAGATTTTAATTGCTCAATAAAAATCTGTCAACCTCAGCTGAGTTTGAACTTACAAACATCGGGTCTTGAAGTGAGCCTTTTACCCCAAGACCACTGAGGTCAACCAGATCCAATTCAATTTCCTAAGAGAACAATAGTGAATAATCACAAAACATCTAGATATTTATCAAAACATTGTGGAAACATCCTAAAATAAAATAATGTACCTAATGTAAGTGTTAATAAAGGAAGACAAACTGAAATACTAATTTTGTTTGGTCTTGGTAAAGGAAAATAAACTTCTATCTTTTAAAATACGTGTAGATGCCAATTTGTGTGTGTGTGTTCTTTTGTTTTTTTCTGACTCACTTAAAATGAATAAGGAATTTTCAAATATTTAAAATCATGTGTAGCTATGAAAGTGATCATAATATGGAAGGTTGAAGATTGGTGAAGAAATTAAGAGAGAATTTAATTGATTTTTACCAAGACTGAACCTAATTATCCTTTTATGTTGGCTACTTTCTTATCACCTACAATAAATTATTTTACAGTGTTTCCACATTGTTTTTTAATACATTTCTGATAACTTTTTTTTGTTTTTATGTTCGAGATAGGTAGTTAAAAGTAGGAGTGATTGCCAGCAGACTTGATTAATGCTAGAGAAGAAATCTTTGAGACAGAATTACCCAGCGCCATAATCCTTAAAATATATAGATAGGAACAAATACAATAAATAATGTTTTCCCTTAGTATAAACAACAATCATATCTCAAAAGAAGTTATAAAAAAAATTTGTAGATGGAATAATATAGACTATTGAGTGATCCATTTCTTCCATACCTTAAGGAATTATTTACCTCAAAAGGGAAAAGGTTTTCCTTTAAAAATAATTGTTTTGGGGATTCTGTGTACTAAGTTCTATATCAGCTGGGTAATTAAACTGGCTTATTTACACATCCAACCCAGATTCAAATGAGTCAATGGTAAAGTAATTCTTAACATACATTACTGAATGTGGTAGTTCACTCAGTGTTTTAGAATAAATTATCTATGAATTTGATGTGTAAAGTGTGATTTTTTTAACCACCTTTGATATGATATTGAATTTACTTTTTTGTTGGTTCATAGTCATTGCTCTGCTAATTTGCTGCTAATGCTGCTATGCTACTAATACATTGGTTTATTTTAAATTGGAATGTATCAATAATGTGTTGGTGTTCTTCATTATATTTGAATGTAATTAAATATACATTAGATTCCCAATAGAATTAAATCTAAATTTTGCTATTTATAACATGCATATTGTCAGGGTTACCACATGCCTGAAAAATAGGATGGGTCAGGAAAATGCAGGGATATTTTTTGTATGTCAAAAAAAAATCAGTAAACCACAGGGAATTTCATAATAAACTAAGAAACCACTGGAATATTTGGGAACTTGAGACATTAACTGCAAGCTTTAAATAGTAGTAGGCCTTTGCATAGACAAAAAAGGAACTGATTCGAATACATTTCTTTCATCTCCCTGCTACCCCCTTTTTGATCTTTGAAACATTGGGTTGCCTACAACAACTGCACACATTTCCCCATCAAGGTCAAATTGTCTTCTTCTAAACGCCAATGAATGATATAACTTCCCAAAAGCTGATTTTATTTAAAAAAAATAATCATACTGCCCTGTAAAGTGTGAGTAAAAATAGGAATCACATATGTAAAACACAGGGAATTTCGTATTAAGAAAATAGTGGTAACCCTGAGTGAAGCAAAGGGAAAATTTATAACAGAAATAAAATATTGTAATCATGATTTCACTTAGAATTTGACTTGTTATGAATTAAATAAAGTCCTGCTTTGGACATTTTACTAAAATTATTTTCAGTTATAGTTAGTTTCAACAAATTGTGCAGTGTGAAAAAGGTTTATAAAAATTATCCAATAGGTCATTTTAATTGCAGTCTTGTTAGAATTACTATGAGAATAGTATAATTCAATGCCCTCATTAAGTGTAAACAAAGACATTCTATAAGATGTTTAAAATACTGTATATTTCAAAGTATATTAAGTGCACAACCGTATAAAGTGATTTATCTATCAAGACTGCACTAAACTTTTTGTGCACAAATAGGCATAATATATTAAAGAATGCTTTTAATATTTAAAGTCAAGTTTGGGTGGAAAGTTTTGGATCTAGCTTTAAGAGATTATTTAAGTTCAAGTGCTGATATCTTTAAAACTATGTTTATACTACAAGTATTATATAGATGGAATACTATAGTATATCAAAAGCATGAATGTACAAACAAGCCGTACTAGCTTCAAAAGAAATGACTTAACAAAAATAAAGTTAACAGTATTAAAGTATATTTCAATATTTAAATACTTACATTAGTGTAGCTGCCAAGCCCCACAAAATTAATAAGCCTTATCAATTTTGTTTGTTATAAAAATAGTCATTTTAACTAATGCGATTTAAAAAAAGACATATTTTTTAAATAGCAAAAGCTTTCTCTTTTATTATTTTGATAATGGATATAGATTCATTTAATTTTATCTTTAACTATTTTAGACAAAGTACACACTGTTTAGCATGAAAGGTAACAAACTTTCTTGGTTCTACTTTGGTGTAGCCTATAATATAGGGCTAGAGTATAATCTGCAAAGATAAGACTTCTATCTTTCATAGTAAATAAAACACACTCAATGAAGTGCTGTACTTGATAGGACTGTCACACTTTTATCTTATCAACAAAATTAAAAGTGAAAAGTTCAGAAGTTAGAAATCAGCTAAAATTACTTTAAAATTGATTCTTTTATTGTGAAAGTTTGTACTTCCCTGCTCTAACTATAGCACCAACATAATTACTTAGAGTATTACATCCATACTATTTGGTTTTATTGATATCTGCTGTTTCGATGAAAATTTTATTTGCGACTATGAATACATTATGTAACAGTTAAAAAATATTCAATTGGAACTCTAATGAACTGAGGTACTATGGATTTTAGTCCACTGTTAACTTTTAACAAATTTGTAATTAGAATGGCCTATGGATTTAAGTAAAGTATAAATTTTATCTTGGGAATGAATAGCAGTTTCAAAATCGCTTGAATTCTCTGTCCTTTGTGTAATGTATCATGTGATATAAAGAACACCAACATTGTCTTTGCTAACAGCGCATTAGCAAGATTTGCTAGAAATTAACTGCTATGTGCTAGTGAATAGTTATGTTGGCCAACATTATTTTTTTTTTACTAACAATGTGGTAACGCTGGGTTCCATTGCAGGTGCCGTACTGCGCGCAACTGGTGAGCAATATCGCGTGTTGTGTGCATCGGTAATTCACGTGAATCCTACACTCCTTAAATAATTTCAATATATATATATATATTTTTAATTATAAATTTCTCAACTACTCACTTTTAGAATACTATTAATTTTTATCTTTGATTTTTTTTTTTTTTTT